>JAVCKT010033589.1:0-24474 GCA_032273925.1 Rhynchotus rufescens
TTTTCTTTTTCTTTTTCTTTTCTTTTTCTTTTTCTTTTTCTTTCTCCCTCCTTATGAATGGAGCTTCCTGGGCATTTGTAAACATACAACATGTTTTCTGAGCGTGGATCTCATTTACAGTAATAGTGTCTATACACAATGTCATGAAAAGATACCTTATCCTTATGTTACACCTAATCTTTATCCACAGATCCCTGGAAGGCAAAGCTCCCTACTACAGCAGAAAGCCTTTCTAACAATTCACATCCAGCCTATGCCTTTGTTTTTGAGACTGCTCAGCTAACCTGTATTAAAATATTTGCAGCCCCTCCTTCCCCAGAAAGCTCCAGCTGATGAGCCAAGCTCTCAACATTTCATTCCTGTGTAGATAGTTTGCTAAATTTTTTCCCAAGGCTTTATGGTTTTCAACAATATATCTTTCATCACTGTTTTGCCAAAAAGAAGTGGCTGCCTTGAAGCCTTCCTTAGGATTTGGATGGATATCGAGGATTAGTTTATAACTGGTAACTTATGAACTGCATAGCATTCTACAAACAACTTATTTTTCTTAATGTAATGGTGAAACTATGAAACCTCATCCTGAAAACTCACTTCTGAAAGGATATTTGAATAAATCTTTGAACAATATTTTATATTCCTGTATCAAAACTTTTTTTTTGAAGAGTACATTTTTGTCTTCATATAATTAGCATTAATTGACCACAAATCTTGAATATGTTCATTTTAGCTGATGTGTTATTTGTTTATTTAGGAGTTGGGATTTTTGATATATAAGTTTTTAAAAAAAAAATCTCAAAGAATGTCTGAGTTTTAAATTTGGCTTCTATGCAGCTGGGATCTGACAATATAACACAAGAAACCCATTATTTATAGGAATTGAATCACAGCAGGTATTGGCAGAATATAGCAATAGGAAACTTCTGAAGAATACTCCTTGCTTTTACCTGCATTGGTGCAAGTCATCTGTGTGGGTAAGAAGTGCAAGGAAAAAAAAATAGCAAGCAAGCACAGATTTTTTTATTTGAGCACATCTGTTTTATTTCAGTTCAGTGTGATGGCTGGAGGGAGAAAGGGATTTCTTCAGAAGGCATGTGTTTAGTTCCATTTCTTGGTAAACTTAAAACAGAAATGGCTATCTAATTTTTTTGATGGATATCCTCCAAGTTGGTTATAACAGTATATATCTTCCTGTGCCCATGATGTGCTCAGACCAGTAGAAATATTTCTGTATAGAAAGATTTGCTATAATTGCTTCATGTAAAATATATCCAGAGATTAATTTTTTTTTGCATTGCAATTGCATCTGGAAACTCCTTTCAAGATCAGGGACCACACTAGGAAGCCTTGTAGGAACAATAATGGAAAGCGAGTCACCACCCCGGAGTGCTTACAAATATCTAGATGAAACTGGGAAAGAAGAAAATGGATTTACTAAGAAGAAAAGTGATGTGCCCAAAGTCACATTTTAAAGCATTAGTACTGCAGTATATATTTAGACTGTATTACTTTCTCCATAATATATTGCTAATGTACATATGTGGCTAGAAAATTATGACTTGTTTAGCAGATGTACATTTAGCCATATGTGATGAAAATGCAGTTTTTCCTTTTTCATTTTCCTTTCCTAATATAGAAAGAATCATGTGAGCTAGATTGCATTTTTGCCAACTGAACAAATTTTGCTAACTAAATTATTTGTTAACTTTTATTATGATTATTATATACTAAATAATGTATTGCTAGAAGTTCAAGGCACACAGCTGGGAAAGGATCACTCTTAACATGCTCTGCTCTAATGCTTGCCTCTAGACTTCCTTAGCTGGACGAAGTCAGAAACAGAGGAGCAGACAACATGGACCACTCATCTGACAGTTCCTGTCCTAGTTTGACCTTGTCCTAGAGTACTCAGTAAAGATTTAGGCTTTATTAGACCAATCTGTGTATAATCTGTGTTTAAGAGTGTCTCTCCTTGCTGAAGAATTTCAGTCTTAAAAGACTTTGGTAAGCTGGATCAATACTACTAGATGGAAGGAAATGAGGAAAGGAAGAAGTTTTTTGTTTTGTTTTGTTTTGTTTCTGTGACACCTAAGTCCAACCTCTCTTTCTTCCCACTAATGCAAATTTCTGTTTCTATTTAAATCTTGGGAAGCAGGGTTAGGCGAAAGTTGAGTTCTTTTGGAAATCATTCCCTTAGCAATTTGCCGAAGGTCAGTGGTGGGTGTTTGTGGCAGAAATGGGTATGAACACTAGTGCGTTGTCTCAGCCACAATACCACGCTTCCTCTCCTAATCCCAGGTTGACTTTTGAGGTCAATGAGTCAGGAGAGAAAAAAAATATATATATAAACTCAGCATTGATGATAAGGAAATGATTAAGAGTCAAACATGGAAAGACACAACCCCACTGACAGAGACAGTCTTCAGAGTAGAACCACATTTTAATCTAAGCAGGTTTTATTGCATCTTTCCCAAATGCATGCGTTTGACTGTACTCTGCTTTCTTGTTTTGGCAGGCACCACAGAAGGCCTGATCCAATTCCTGAGGAAATCAATGGGAGTTTGATTGGAGCCATAGAGAGTCATGAAGGGAATTTCAAGAGATAAAAGTGTGGAGCCAGACATTCAAAAATAGCTTTTAAGATATGTGTCACTGACCTTTCTTATGGATTGCAAATGCAATCTGATTGCCTAAAGTGAGGTTATTTTAGGGGGAAGACATGAAATTTGGACCAGATACACTAATGCTCAGAAAGAACCAGTGGACTTGCCTGGGAGCACAAGAGTGCGAGCTTGGAGGGCCATGGAGAGCAGCTTGGATTCAGCCCTCACCTCTGTTCATGTGATCAAACGTGGAGTGTAATAAGAAGAGGCCAGACTCCAGAGCAAATCAACACTAACCCATGCAAAGTAGTTTGGAAACTGAACTGAGAGAGAGAAAGTGGTGAACCAGGTGCTGAGGTGAGTAATCTGAATCAAGCTCTTACTGCTGGGATGATCTTAGCAAGAGGACTCTGACCAAAGGACACAACATACCGGACTTCATTCCTGCTCAAAGAAGAAATCTTCACTAAATTTCACTGAGCAGCCAGTCACAGTTAACTGTGGCCCAGGGGCATAGGATAATCAGTGTATCTTAATATTTGATGGCAAGGATGTGATGATTTTGAAGAGAACTTGTACTGTCACAGAGACTGGAGGAAAGCCCTTTCCTCAGAAAACCTGCAATCAGGAGGGAGTCAACAGCTTAAGATTTCTCTCTCGGCCTCATACGCAAGAATCAAGGTAGGTTCCTGCAGCTGTCTCAGATCTCTGGATTTCTGCCTTGTAACTGCTTCTGTCTGCAGCTGCTGTATTTATAAATAGAGTTAAGAAACTATTATACTTCAGTAGGTGTAACAAAAGTCTTCATGGAAGGCTAAAAAACCTAAGCACTGTAGTCTGATAGTCACTCTGGTTCTTGCTGGCATCCTCCAGCTTTTCTCCAGAGTGAAAATTAAGTTAAAAAAAAGAAAAACTGCTTTATGATCCAGTTCTGCAGCTCAACAGCTGCACAACAGCTCCCTGGAAAACTCAAACCACTGACAAACATAGCAAGCTCTAAGGCATGTGCCAGGCAACTCAGCTTACATGCTCTCTATTACGTGGAAATAGTTTCCTCTGTCTCTCAGATGTCAGTGAGTGGATGACAGGTAATGAAAGGAGATTGTCCACGCATTTCTGTGTATGGGCTTATCTCATTGTCTCAGGTTCCAGAATGGCAGAAATAAATCCTTTAAAACTACTGTGCTAGTGCTGCAGAGCATAAAGATAGTCTTACCAACTGAAGTCATAGCATTATGGTCATAAACAAGGTTCTGTTATGATTTTCTTGCTGCATCCATCCCTTCCCTCTCACCCCAAATTAATCTTACAATTTAGGAAGAAAAAAGATATATCTAGAATGGTTCTTCTCTGAAAAGTCCTCATGTCTCATCTTTAGGTGTTAACCCTCTTGGTAGCATCTAGACCCCAGACAGCCTTGTTTCTCCTGGCAGCAGTGAATTTCCCTGCATGTATCAAGAATATGGACAAGCAGAAAAGCTGGCTAGAAACTTTCCGTTATAACTTTTGTAATACAGAGCAAGATATTTCAAACACAACTTTATTATTGTTATTGTGGAGAAGGCTTCCCTCAAATATCCCTTTTCTCTTTTAAAGGGAAGAATAAAAAGACTTTCAGCCAAATACTGAAACTCTACTGCCTTTAGAGTATTTTGGTCCAGAAAATATTTAGAATTTTTTAATTTAATTTCAAACTGCTTCAGTTTGAAGATGTGAACTTTGAAGTTGGATAATAATGTTAGTAAAAGTGCTCCAAATTTGGGCAGTGATAATTGCTGACTTCTATATACAGTCTGCATGTTGCAAAGTGTTCATATATGATCATATAGGAATCATCATCCCAAATACTCAAATATGGGATGGGGGAGATTTATCCCCTCTGAGATAAATATAAAGTTGATGCTGTGTGACAGAGTAGGGATGTTCAGAGGTGCCGCACGGGTAGCAGGAGATTCTGGGCCATGGCAGTAATTATGCTTAGACTCTCCATGTTTTAATTATGTAGCAATGTCAAAAGATTTTCAGACAGAGTTATTTTTCAACACAAGAGTCCCTCTATTTTGAAATCATAAACCCTTAATGGTTGAAGTGACAGACATTTTTTTCCTTTATCCTAAGCAGATGTTTTCCCTCCTCACTCTTCCTTCCTCTGCTCTTTCCTCATTGGAAGGAATGATGACTGTGTGCCAAGACAGAATTGAAAACCATGTGAAAAACATAGAGATATTATTTTGTTAGGGAAAAATAAGTAAATGAAATGCTGTTCTGTTTTGAAACTACTGGACCAAATATGATTTTCAAATTTATTTAAACATACAAATCCCAAATTTATGTAAACATATACCAGATTCTGACTAGTTATACTAGCTTCTGAACATTTTTGTGTGAGTTTTTTATGGGATGGGAATTCATAATATTTAGTAGGCCAAATTTTAATGCTAAGAAGATCTCCTGCACAGCTGCTTCCAGATGTTGTCTTGCAATGCTGGAGGTGAATGCTCTTCTGTAATTCATGGCAGAGGGAGTAAGGAGCATAAAGTAAGGAGGAGCCCTGTGTGTTGGTAAGGAGGTACGTCATCATCCGTGTGATGTTTTTCATCAAGTGGTTCTTTGGGGTACTATCCATGCTGACAAAGATGTTCTCCCTAAATCTGCAGCTCCAAACATAGCATTTCTTCCCACGTCCCATCCTCTCTGAACTCCTTGCTCAGCAAAGATGACTGCCATGTCTGAGGAGCTTGCAGGATTTGGCCATATGATGTGATTAGAGCCTTAATGAGTAGCAGCAAAAGAAAAGCAGCACCCAATTGATAAGGTGGGGAGCACAAATATTTATCAGAAGGAACCCAGAGTGCTTGGCTCTTCTTCCTCTGCTTATTGCTTCTGACAGTTACATCTGCATCCATCCATTTCCTCCCATCTAAATGAGAATCATTAAGATGCATAAGGAATTTATTTATGTAAAAAGGAAACCTATATGGCTACCTAGCTTCAGCTAAGTGTGATTTTAAATGACTTATCATTATTTATCCTGAATCCAAGCTAACACTTTTCCTTTCTCCCTGTTGCATAATTTGGGCAGTTCTACCTTCCAAGCTAGGATGTACCTGCTCTTATTAAATAGCACATCATATTTGCCTCCATTAAGCATGTGCGTGTTAATATCTTCATAAAACATACAGAGAGCACTAACTACTTAGACCTGTGGGACAGAAATCAAGACAACATCTGAGAAAAGGGTTTTTTTTTTTTTTGCCTACAGAGCCTGCTGTGGTTGCTATTTCAGCTGTTCATTACAGTTATATTGCTTCCTTTATCTCTTGTGCTCATGGAATACAAGCACCTCCATAATGAGCTTAAATTACCACGAGCTAAGAATAGAAAACTCGATTTCAGTTCTTGGGAGGCTGCGGCTGTGGTGGTGCATGGGTAATCAAGCAATATTAGCTGTATAATGGTGAGGATCCCAGGGCAGGGCTGCTGGAATGTTTATGGCAGGAGAGCACAGTAAATATCGGATTTCTGGGTTTCTTTTTTTTTTTTTTTCCTCTTCTCTCCTGCTTCCTTATATATTTTGAAATAAACACTGTTGTTTACTCTCTATATTAATATCCTATTTATGTGTGGTTGGCCAACCATGTCTGTCTTTGGAGAGTAGAGCCCCCCGTGCACCCGTTTTTTCATTTATATAGCCAACCTTGGAAGGTGGCTCAGGCTTCTCAGTTATCAGGATCAGAAAAGCACCGGGTAAATTCACTGAAAATATGAGAACTTAGACTAAAAAGAGTGTGTGGAAAAATACTTCTATTTCCAGGCGTTTTGAATGATGTGTCCTCATAAAAATTAAATAATCCTTTAATACTTAGAAGTTATGGGTTTTGTTCTGGTTTCAGTTATTTTCATTATTCCAGAACTGCCATTTTCTGAGTGTACTTTGTGACTACACCTCAGTGGTGGTTCACTTGCCCATACTGAAATTGTATTTTTCATGAATAATACCCTCTTAATCCTAAAATTACACATTTCTGATCATGTTAGGTCATGGATTTGGTGATAAGAAGGAGCAAGCGAGAATAAAACCTTCTTTCTTGCCTGCTTGATCCTTAGCAAAGCACTAATTTATACGCCAGAGTGGGCCTATCTTGTCCAAAAGAATCACACTTGCCCTCATGTTTATTTAAATTTAAGAGGCAGTTTAGGAAGTTTCAGCTCCTGGATGTTTATCCTGTTGAACCTGCGTAAGACGGAGGCTGCTGCGGGACAGCTGAGTGGGGCTGAGCCCGTGTCCCCAGGGCTTAGCAGAGCCGGCATTGACCAGCTGCCATTGATTTCAGCTTATGGGGACGGCCACACGGCGAGCGGCTTGATGGACTCCCCTGAATTTAGCTGGGATGGCTCCGAGGCCACTAATCGAGCAGGCACCTTGCTGCTCCCCAGGGACACCCAGCACAGATTCAATCGACCAGAGACACGGTGACTCAGGAGTCTTCACTGACCTCGCATGTTATCTGCAACAGAAAACCTAGCAAATAGAGTAGCACAGCTTGTGCAGGTAAAAGACAAGATATTTAATAGGAATTATTTTGTATCTTACCCAGATTGAAAGAAACCTACATTCTACAATGGAATTTTCATGGAGTCTTTGGATATTTTTTTCTAGAAATATTTTTATTATAATATATTGACTTTTCCTCAACTTTGACCATAGTTTCAATCTGATTTTATAAATTTTCCTTCTAATGTCAAGAAATGCAGTCACTGTAGCTTGTAAGGATTTTCTGTATCATACTCAAGTCTAACAAAAGTCTAACTCCACTTGCAGTCCGGAACACTTGTCTACCATCACAGAGGTCCTAGCTTTCCTTCAGTAGGTATTTTAAGTTGATGAATGTATCTTTGGTTCAGACTGGACATATGCTTTTGTGACTAGGTATTATTCCCATTTGGCGAGCTGTAAGTTGATGCAAGGACAGGCATCCCAGTGTCTCACAAGAGCAGATAGACTGAGGCTCTACCTAGGGGCTGTAAAGTTGATGGGCTTTGGCCTTTAATGAACAGAAGGGGCAGTTCAATTGCAGTTTGTTAGCAGATATCGTTAGTTTCTATCTTCAGGGGTCATTGGCAGATGTCATTAGCAGGGGTCATTAGTAGGATTAGTTGATATGAGGAGAGCTGAAGCTACTTCTGCAGTGAGGAGAGAGTGAGAGGAGATTCCCCTTTATTAGCAGCTAGTTCAGATGAGACTAGGTTTCTGCCAGGGGCTGTCAGAGCTGAGTCATGATGATCTGGGCAGGAGTCCTCATATCTCTGATGAAAGATATGGCTAAAATGGAAGGAGGTCTCCGTACTTACAGCATTTCAATCACGTAACTTTAAATAAACAGTTACATGACCAGCTTCAGGATACTGCAGGATACAGCAGTTGGCATGAGCAGTGGATGGCCAGGGCTAGCACCACATTGACCTGCACCTGAGGTGAAAATCTTTTGGGGGCTGGGACTCAGCTCCTACACTGGTATTTGCAGGTTGTGCCCTTTCCCTTCTTGCACAACTGCCTTGATCTGTGGCATCACCTCGGCGCACCAAAGGGACATGGTTGAAGCAGGGGTGACGAAGGGGATGCCACTGAGGACTGCAGAGGTGCTCCTCAGGATTTGGGGAGGTGGCTTGTCTGGCTAGGGGCTTTCTAGATGTGGGATGTGGGATACAGAGTACTGTGGGGTACAACTTACTTCTAGGGTGTCCTGGATTGTATTTGTTTGGAGTAAATCGTTCCTCGGCTATGAGTCAGTTTGAAATCTATTGAGCGGTCTGAATGTGGAGAACTACCTTCTTTTTAAAATTAATCTCCATTTGTTAATGAACTGCCAAACAGCCAGAGTAGCTGGCTAGTATCTCCTGGCAACCTGTAAGTAATTCACCTGCTTCCTTTTGCTACTGCCTGGCGCTGGCCTCTCCTAACTCCCCTGGGACTCCCGTGTGCCTGGAAGCAATGTCAGGTGCTCGCTGTGCCGCCCTGCTGTCCTCGACATCCCCAGCAAGCACATTGCACCACCGGCAGCTTTCCTTGGGAAATTAGTACTTGTGTCATAGCGATGATGATCATCTTGGCCAGCTGAAAAGCATCTGTTTTTCTGGAAAAGCTGCTTTCCCATTGGAAGTTATTAATTTGCTGAAGGTTAAAATTCAGCTGTGACTTTACTGGATAACATTCAGTGCTGAATATTTTGGAACAGAGATGTTGCCATTTCCCTTATTAAACTGTATGTTTTGATTTTGGTGTTTCTTTACTGGTAAGAAGTGAAAAGTATAAACAAAATATTTGGGTTCGTCTGTAAGAGCTAATTAAGGCATAATTAAGTTTGGAAACTTGAAATTTATTGCATTTCTCTTTGTTTTGTCTTACTCTCATTCTAGAGCAGAAAAAAAATAAGAATTTTGTATCCCTCAAATAAAAAATACAACATATCATCTTTCTTCACCTAGCAATTTGTAGATGTAAACGGTTGCTAGTGTTGCTGTTAAACAGCTGGTACTGTTGGTTGCAAAGTGTTGGACAGATTTCCCTCTCTAAGTACAGTTAAGAGCTCCTTTAACTCTTTCCTTGGGGGGAAATTGTCTTGTGCCGTAAATTCTCACTTTCAGTACTAGCCCATGAAATTTTTGAATTAGAATTGGCCACTTGGTAATTATCACAGCTTAATAAGGATATAAGAAGGCAGATTGGGCAGGTAACATAAGACATCTTTCCTAAATAAGTATGGTGCCGGTGTGTTAATCCATATTCAGATCTGGGATGTTCCTAGTCAAGCACAATACTGCTTCCTACTTCTGTAGTAGGTTTGTGCCTCACGTGTGCTTCAGAGCAAGGCAAATGTTTTCAAATAAGCTTCCCTTCCTCCAGCAAAGTAAATGATTTTATTGAATGTAATGTTGATAGTTCATTTAAAGGTGAGATTTGATTTATAAAGTTTATTGTACAGGGAAAAAAAGAAAGAAAGAAAACAAAAAGAAAATTATGTGTTCGTTAAGCCTTTATACTGATTCACAAGCCAATGAACTAGATCACTTTTAAGGCAGAAAATCCTGAAGTGCCTATTTCTGCTTCTCAGGAGGCTGCAACATTCTTTCCTCTCCATAAACTTGGTAATTCGTCTTAAACTTTCATCTCCATCCAGTTCTGGTATTTATCATGCCAAAATTCCTTCTATTGGCAGTATTACTAATTCCTTTCTGGAATAAGTAGGAATTAGCTTGCTCAACAGTATCTGCGACACCGAACTTGGCTGTCCTCAGGGAGTCGTGAACTACTACATTTTCCCTCTATGTTCTGTAAGGGGTACATATAGATAAGATGCCCACATTCTAGGTTACTATGGGTAGATAAGATAAATCATTCATTAGACTGAAGCAACGTGATCTCAGACTGAGTCCTAAATCAAGGCAAGTAATATGGGAAGGTTGCGGACACCTTTGGGCCATTCTTCGCCTCCAATATTCCCCTGAAGCAGGGCTCACTTAAAAGCAAAACCTTCAGAAATTCTGATTATGTCTCTTGTACCTGACAGCTGCTTAAAATGATGGAATTTAAATTGTTTCATTCTAACTTGATTTTTGTTTCAGTGTTTAACAAACGATTGTACAGAGTTCACTGGCCTCAGAAGTTCCTCTGCTTCCTTCATTTGGAGATTTCCCTTCATAGGGTGCACAGAGAGATGAGTGTGGTAGATCTTTTCAAATGATTTCTAAATTAAATACAGTAAATTCCTCCGTAATATGACTCATGAGACCTGAAGATCAAAGCATTACAAGAGATTTATCAAAAAGAAATAATTTTTACACAGAATATATGGTAACATCAGGTAGTGTCATGTTGTGGTTTCACTGACCATGTGAAAGTGAGGAGGAGCGCTGCTGCCTTATTCTCGGGATCCCTCTCTAGCTTAAGAGGGAAAGATGGCATCAGGAACCAATTTGTTCCTTTTTGAAGTTCACCTTCCAGTTCCAGTGTTCATCTCCCAGGTTCCCCATATGGCGGCTCCTCACCGCCTGTGAGCATACATGGACCTGCTGAATCCAGGTCCTCGCAGTGTGAAGCTGGGAAGGCTTCAGGGAAGTGTGAATCTAATCACTTTGATTAGTACTGATTAGCTGCAAGCTGGAGGGTGAATGAGCAGGCTGCTGTCTATAGCTTTTTGCTATATGAGGCTAAAGAAATGTCGTTTTCTTGCTGAAGTATTTGTGGGCATGTTTGTGACTCGCTCCATCCACATCTGGTCCATGGCTGCCCTCTGGGAAAGGCAGGAGGCAGAACAGGAGGGAAATATGAAATGATTCAGCAGAAACTAGAGATCAAAGACATGATATTTCCTTCCTCTGCAACCCCCAGTGTGAATAAGAGTTATTTTGTGATCACAGAGGGCACAGATCCTAGTGGCAAAACTTACATAGTGCAAGTGAGTTATTTTTTATTAATTCTTTCCTGAACCTCTTCTTCCACAGAGCCATCATTTCAATAGTCAGGTTTTCAAGATCCCAAAGATCCCACAATGACTGTAGTTTTGGGAACCTGGATTATTTTTTTTTGGTACCATTGTGATTATTTTGCTGCCTCTTTTTTTTCTCCTTAGAATCCTATTATACCAAAGATGTACAACAGAAAGAGTTTGTATGGAAAGTAGGAGACATTATTTTTGTGTAAAGGCAATGTATAATGATGCTGGTGAAATATTAATTTTGTAGAGACATTTTTTATTAATGTATATATTTGTAATTAGTCTTCGTTTTAATTATGGCCACATACACAGTGGGATAAATTTAATCCTTGACCTGTATTAATTAGCAGAAAGGAAAATACGTGAAACAACTGTGGACCCGTGTTTGTGGACCAGCTCTTCTGCAGACTGTGGAAAGCAGGTAGTCCCTCCTCAGGCTCCGACTCCAGGGTCAGCAGCAGTAGCTGCCTGATTCTCCAATGGTTCCCTCCACACCAGCTCCTAAACCAAGCTAAAACTCTCTCTAAAAACACTTTTCTTCCTATTGCAGGACCAGTCTAGCTCAGCAAGGCCTTCCTGCTGTGGCAACATGCCAGGAGTTTTGGAGGGTTGAGCCTTGCTTAAGGGAGGAACCACAAACCTAATCTGTACAACTAAATATGGTCATAGGGTTTGAAGGGGCTCTGCTTTCTTCACCAGTCTGTGCTTTGAACACCCTGGGTGAGGATCATCCTCACACAGAAGCCTGTAGTGTAACCTGGGTCACGATGCGGCTGTCCTGGCTCCATTTTTCATTCTGAATGGTTGTAGTCTAAATGGCTGTCATGGAAATGAAGACAGAGGGATGAGGGCAATCACAGAAGGTGATAGGGTAACAAAATCAACTTTGAAAAGTTTTAATGTCCCAAGAAAGACCTTTTTTTTCTCTCAAAAAGCAAAAGCAATGTTAAGTTCAGTTGAGATATAGCTGTGCCTGCCTCAAACAGCTGTTTAGAATAGAGCAAAGCCTGACTTTTAACTCTGAGTTATGCAAGAGTCCAAATCACAAGTCTGGACCAATAAATATTACCTTTTTATTCTTCAAAAAAAAAAAAAAAGCTTTAGCCAGATAAATTCTCAGATATTGCAAATTGTTTTTATTGCTTTGTGAAACCTAGTATTTCTGAGCAAGCTATTCTTTCTACTCTGTATCTGCATAAAGTGCAGATGTGTGCTTCAGAAATAACTGTTGCTGAAAAAGATTTCCTTTAGGGAATTCAGCGCAGAATGAGTAGTAAAGGCAAGATCTAAGTCCTTCTTCCTTGAAAGATACTTCAAACTGTGCTTTGTGGGTGTTGTCATTTGAGACTATTTATAATACTAATTTTGTTCGTCTCTCTTTTCCTGATATCTTAGCCTTGTGAATTCCAGCTTCCAGATCCTGTGACGTGTAACCCATTAAACAATGTCTTATTTTCCAGCGCATGTTTTCCCGTTGTTCTTAGTACAAGTCTCAATTCTTTTGCACTGTATTCTTCTCACATCTTGAAATACATCCATTAGTTAAGGAAACCAGCCAAATATGCTCCTAACTGCCCGTTTCCTCACAAAATGTTCATACCTGAGCCCTGGTGTAAACTCAGAGCTGGGAGCGCGGTGGAAGCGGGAAGTGTTTGTGCTGACATGCGGGTGACCTTGGCCTGTGAGGTGGCTAATGAAATTCCAGCAGCACTTACTGTAGCCCAGCAAAAACATCTGAAATCCCATTCATACAGACTGTAGCAGTTTGCAAAAGAGATTTTTTTTTAATAATTTAGTTCTTTTTCAAAATAGAAAAAGCCTTTTTTAAATTATAATGTCTAGATGTATTTAGTCAGCATTTTAATCAGCTAGATCTTGTTCTGTAGCTAATCTTTCAACCTGCTTTAAAAATTATTTTAAATATAAACTGTGCTGTGGTCAAAAGAGAAAAGTTCTTGAACTAATGTTTCACTAAAACATTAAAATTCAAGACACTCAGATGAAGTCAATGAGCTTATAACTGATAAATTATGTTAAGAAAAAATTAAAAATAAATATATAAAGTATCTACATGGAAACATGAAAACTATATCATTGTTGTGCCTTTCCAGACAGCACAACACAAGACACTCCCTGCTTTATTGTCATTTCAATATATGTGAAACTGTCCATGAAGGACAAGGTTTTTATTGGTGGTGGTGTTTTTTGGTGGTGGTGTTGGTGGTAGTGGTTTTTTGTTTTTAAGATAGCATCTTAAAAGACTGAACAGGTTAATTTCTCCTAAGCTTTAAAGGGGGGGAAAAAAAAGGCAATTGATTGAAACTCTGCTAATATTTGAGGTAGTGGAAGACTGCAGAACTCCCACATGCAACCTGAGCACCAAAGACTAAAATAATTAAACTGAGCAATCTGTGAGCAAAGAACTAGTTGCAACTTGAACTCAGTTATTGGTTAATAACACAATAACAGCACACACATCAAGACTTGCAGCTTCTCTTTCTGAAAAGTTTCAAGACATTTATGGTATATCCTTCACTGGGCGGCCTGAAAAGACCCTGTGGTGCAAAGGGCCAATTCATTGGGTTTGAGCAGGGCTTGAATACGGTGACACTAGACGGCAGAAAGCAGAAAATAAGTTAACAGAAGTGATAATGGGAAGCCTTAGAGCCCTGTAAGAGACAAGTGGCTTAAGATAATGTTTGCTTCTGTACTATAATACATCTTTTGAGCAAGTAAGATATCTCTCTAGAAATCCCATCCATCAACAAATTGTAGGCCTCAACCTTGTCTTTCTTTCCCTGATATGGAAAGTGAAATATGGGTTAGGGTTCTCAACCCACTTTTGTTCTTTGGGATGGTATCCAAACTTCACAAATTCAGGGAACAGCTGACCTTTCTGTGTTGCTGGTTGCTGTTATGAAGGTTGTTGCTGGTGGACTCCTGCCACAAGAAAATAGAGAAGTGGGTTGTAAAAGAGCTTGCTTAGACTTGACAAGTTTGCTGAGCTTTTCTTCCACAAATTAGAATGAAAGAAGTTGAAGGTAGACTTCAACTTTCTCAGCTGACACATCCTTGGCTTCAGACTTGAAAATGTTTCAACATCGCTGTGAATTTCAGCAGATATTTGGGTTCACTTCTAATGTGCCTGATGTCAGTACAATGTAGCTGAAAGCCAAAACTCTTTGCCAAGAAAGAAATGTGTCCAATATCAATCATCATGTACTTAGCAGCCTTAGTCCTGTCTGGACCAATGGCTTTACTAACTTTCTTCACATATCTGGGTTACTTCATTTTGATCCCAGAAATAGGATGGTTGCAAGACATGGCCTAAAATATCTAAAATGATCAAAAAAAGAGAACTACATGGAAACTACCCTTTTAGTTGGGTGTATTTTTCCCTGGCTTTACAGGAATGTGCACATTTCTCCATAGCAAAATTCCAACCTGGAACAAATTACGAAGGGACAGCTCTCAATGGGTATAAATCAGCATAGCCCTGTCAATTTACAAGGATTTGAATTCCTGTTTCTTGTTCTCCCCTACCTGCAAATTCACCTCTTTTATAGAAAATCTGTCCTTCTTGCCAACTGTTTTTGTGCATGCTATGCTCAAGGTGTGGGACTTTTTCATTTTTTTCAGTTTTTTTTTTGCTTGTTTTCTTTTTCTCATTGTCTTTTGCAGAGAGTTGATCTTATAAATAGGTTTACCTCACTCTAAAGAACGACTCGATCCGTTCAAGTTTACACGTGAGGCTTTCTTGTTCCATACTTTCCACTGAGCATGGTGTGTCTGAAATGCTTCATAATGATTTGCATCATCAAAGTACTTGGGGGTAAAGAAATTTGAAAAGTCTCAGAGTCTGCGTGTTGACTTGCTTTGCCATTTTATTGCATTAGTCAGCGCTGTAAATCAAATTCTAACCCTCGTGGTTTGATGATGATGTTAAATTACCCAGGTGCCACCTCTGAGCTCTGCCAGTCCCTCATGTACCGAGCGCTTTGCAGTAAAGCGAGGCGGGTGTTTTACTTCTGAAGCAAAGCTGGCCCTGGAACAAGATTTAAATAAACCAGAATTTCCATTTCCAGAGGGGGGTTCCCCGGGCTCTGCAGCTACATCTCGTGTTCCAGCCCGGCGCTCGCAGACTCCGCGCTGCCTCCTCAGCCCCGCTGCCCTCCTCCCCAGTCCCTGCACGGTGTGGCATCCCCTGCGGGGGAAGAGGTATCTGCCAGTGATTAGCACAAACCCGCTAGTTTCTCTTCCAAAAACAAGACTGTTTTCTCCAGGGTCTTGCTAACAAAAACCTGTTCTTATTTAAGGAAGGTGAGAATGTTGCAAAGGGTGAAAATGCTGAGACACTGGGTGGAAGGTATTGGACACAGCCCAACCTGTTAATTCATGCATCAACGTCTAGGTTGCCTAAACAAAGCTCTCCTCTAGTTTAAATTATAAATAAGCCTTACTTCTGGAGAAGGTACCACTGCATACTTTCCAGGGAGTCCCAAATGCATTACAGCATAGAACAGTGATTTCTTTCAATTGAGGTAATTTTTATAAGCACAATATGTTCAAAAGTGTATGTATGTGTATGTATATGAGCAGGAACCCATCTCTGCACTGTCCAGACTGCAGAAAAATGCAGATATATTCCTTAAGTTAACCTGAATTGGAGCTGGAGAAATAAATGAGCCATCTCTGGGTATTGGATTTTTTATAACTCATTATCGAGCACTGACGTTAGTCCTTTCCTGTAACAGTGTGTTGGGTGTAGTAAAAGATGTCAGCCAGGTGAGACATTGCACAGATCAGCTAAAGTTCGGGATGAATCTGCCAGTGACAAACTAGCTTCAGAGAATGTCCCCATGAAGAGGCTTCTATTGCTGACTAAGGTTCAGAAAATTTGGACATAAATGTTATGATAATAAAGGCAACAACTCTCCAAGTAAGAGATGTCAGAGAAGAACCTGCCTAAACTGCCCTAGCACTGCATGACCAGTTTGGCAGTGGCCCGGGGCAAGATTTAAAGGTGATCTTAAAGGAGATAGTATTTAGCTAAGGGAATGTTATATTGGAGGTGTAAAACATTGTTTTAAACCAGGAGCTACCACAGAAGCTGTCAGGCTGTAAACCTGCATGGCAGAGGATGTCAGGAGACTTGCTGTTCAGAAATGAAGGTCTGGTTTTTTTTTCACTCTAGGAGTCCTGAACCATGATTACTGTGGATTGTTAATGAATTTTGAATTAAAATCTCCAGTAGTTCTTATTATTCTCATAAATCTTACCTGCAAGAAACATTGCTTGGAGCCAGATTGTTTCAAAATTATTGCTAATTCTTTTTTTTTCTTTCATTAGAAAAGCCTAGACACTTTGTTAAGTCCAGCAGCAGTGTGACTCAGTGCAGCTCTGTTCAAGTTATAGCACTAGGTGAAGTCATTCAAGTTGAGAGTCCAACTCATGGGCTAGAAGCAGTGGAACAACTTCTCTGTCAGCTCTCCCAGAGATGCAGCTTTCTCATCACAGTGGGCCACTGTGTGGGGAACATAAGAGAAGGGAGAAAGAGAGAAGAAATAGAGATTTATGTTGATTTAAATAGCACACCATCTATTTTTAGACCTCCAAAGATGCATGTTTTGTGAACAGGGATTTTTGTTAGGTGTAATTAAATTAAATTGCAAGGAAGTTACTAATTTCATTGAAAGCTCGAGATCCTCCTGATGCATGATTCATCATAACTCCAACTCAGCCCTGGCCCGCAGGGGTAGCTAACTCCTTTGGTGAGAAGATAATTTTATTTTAATTCTCATGCAATCGTTGAACAACTTCAATACAAATGCCAGCTATCAATCTTTGTGAGTGAATTATTGTTCTCACTGCAAGGGTGTGGTGGAATAAAGGATGTCATACTTTAGTACCTGTAAAGCTTTTTGGACATAATTTTGTGCAGAAGCCATAATAAACAAAGAAATTGTATTTTATGACTTACATGTAAAATACATCTAAGACAACTAAAATTAAGGACTTTGAACAGTATAGGAGATGTTTTTGATAAAGGACATAAAGGTTTGTTTTTTTCCTGTATTTCAAATTAATAACAGTACTTTCTTCAGTACTTTTAACTATTAGCAAGTTATTATTTTTGGTCCCTCCACTCCTATATGCCTGGAAGCAATCACCAAAGAAAGATCAGTTTCATTATTTGGGTCTAGTGTTGTAATGAACAGAGATATCTGAGCTCCCGAGATGCGGGCGAATTCCGTGGGAGTGCTGGCTGCGAAAGAAATGCAGGACCAGGCTTTGAAGACCCCTTCAGGCTCGCCACAGATTGCACTGCAAAGTCCACACAGCATTGCCAGCTTAATTTGTGAACTTTGCTAGCATATAAAATGTACTAGACACTCCTAATGGTGATAATTATAGCTCTAATCTTGCCAGTGATTTACATAGGCAGACAACTACACCCATATGGAGCTCCATAAATTTTAATAGGGCTCCATGTGGGTTTGGAGGAAGAAGGGGGGTGGCAGAGGGGCTGTTGCGTGACCCTCCCCGGGCTGGAAACTGGGTGCTTGGGCACACTGGGCACATGAGCGGGTGGGCACCGAGGTGGCGCCAGAAGGGGCTGCCTTAGACAGGGCTCATACGTTTGGACAGAGTTTGTGGGCATCATTTCATTCTTTTGTAATACTGTTTGGCTCTGGTTTAGTTCTCTTTTTGGGTTTTCAAAAACTGAGGATGAGAGGAAGTGAATTTTGCTTGCTTAATTATTATGGATCTCTCATCATTTGTAATTGGCTTCCAATGATTTTACTTTTGTTCTTTCTCTTAGTATAACAAGAACATGTTTTCCAGGCACTACAGAATATTTGATATGGGAATTATATTCTCATTCCTTCAATTCTGGATCCTTGAAATAGCTCTTACTCATGTAAACAGTAGCAAATAACTCAGACAATATCCCAGTATAAGGATTGTTTGTGTGAATACCCTGCACCTCTCTTCTAACTTTGGGGCATTTATTCTTGCTTTCTTTCAGCTTTGGAAACTCTGCTTTCAGTAGTAGAGCTCTCAGAGCTCTACTGCTTTGTTTCTGAAATGCAGAGGGGTTGTGGACTGGGACATTTCTGAATTTCAATGTAGAAATGTCTTCTAAAGTGATCTTTAGGAATATTCTCCAAGATTAATCAATGCAAAACAATAAACCAGTAGACTATTTTCTTGATTACTATTGCTTGATAATTTGTAAACCGTTATATTGGTCAGCTATTGCTTGAAACACATTAATAGTGCTTTACAAATTATATAAGAATAACTTGATTATATTCAAGGATATTTTTGTTTGCTTTCTGAAACAGTTATGAATACTATAATTTCTTTATTTTTTTCTGGAGAATCATGTAAAATGATTTTTGATTGAACATTTGGATGGATTTTCTTGTAAAATGCATTAAGCAGTGTTAAGTGTGAGCAGTTCTGGTACGGAAACTCTCTTTCCTGCATGTGGGAAGCAGCGTGCTGGCCGCTCGTGCTGCGTTAGGGCACCAGTAAACGGCACCCGCCTCTCGCAGCAGCAGCCAGGGTGTATGAAAGAAAAATGAAACTAAAAACCTGCAGCAGAAGCAAAGTCCTTTAATGAATGTGCAGGAAGTTATTTTTCTCACACCTTATTCAAAGATTGCTGCTGAATACAAGACAAGTAATTTCTCACATACCTAGTTCTAGTTTGGAATTTTTTAGTGGATTTTTGCTGTTCTTGATTCCCTGCTTATTAAAACATGCAGATTTTGTATAAATACTGACCTTCTCATGTAGTGTGCTCAGATGTAAGTCATTGCATCTCTACCAATTTATATTTTTTATTCCTTTTACCAAAGGAAAGTCAGATCAAAATGATTCAAGCTGTTCACCTCAAACTCTGTGGATGACACAACTAAGTATTTGTGAACATTTTGCTCTCTCATAGTGTAGCTGTACTGCAGTAGCAGGAGGGGTTTCAGGGGTCCCAACTCCCTGCCTTAGCAGCACTATTGCCTCGTGCTCCTCTTACGAATTCAGAATTCAGACCTTGAATGTGGGGGCCTTAGGTCCCCACTTTGCTCCTTTATTTCTAACTCTTGGCTAATCCTGCTGTGGCCAAGGGTTTGAAGGGCAGAGCACCACACTCAGAAGTGCAAGGGTTTATTATAAGCAATCACAAAGCCCTTTAGGGATATCAGGTAGCAAGTACATAGCAAATGCTGTTAATTACATCAACAAAAGCTGCCCAGAAATTCATTTGGTTCTCTTCTCTGTTTTTTTTTTTTTATCTCTTCAGAAAAATTGTTTCTCAAAGCTTTTATTAAACTATTAACTCTTTTATTAAATACTTCTTATTGCATGAATAGCTGTATTTTCCTCAAATAAGTTTGCAATCATTTTGTCATCCTTTTAGATTTTACTCATGCCTGGAAAACTAGCATGGACACCTAGAAACTTATAATGTTTCCTTATGCTTGTAATTGGTCCACTTCTTTAGCAATCATTTTCTTCTGCAGCTCTGTACCACCACCGAATACAGGAGTGTTGATGGTCCAGGAAGTCATAGCATCTTGGCCAACAAAACAGGCATTTTTGAGAGCTTCACAACTAATGAATCCTGATTTCCTATGAATTTATGCTTGCCACCTCTTTTTTTTTCCTCACAAATGGACCATTTCTGAGACTTCTCTTCGTTATGAAATATGACTAGCATGATCTCGTAACACAATGTTTTCCTCAGATGGTTAATTTTAAGCATCTCTGTCCTCAAGAAAAAGTGATTTATTTTAATGCAATTAGTGGAAACACAGTTAGGAAGTTTAGGATTCCAATACCTTTATCAAGTACATTTGGAAGTGGCCATCAAGCTCAAAATTACAAGAAGGGATAAAGACAGACAGATTATATGGTCTCGTTAGGCTCTCTTCAATAAGAAATCAAGCTAAAATATCCTGAGATACAGAAAAAAAAAAAAAAAAAAAAAAAAAAAAAAAAAAAAAAAAGTCTGAGCCCTTTTGATGCCATTATGTGCATATGTGCATTAAGGAGTATTTTTTACTCCTTATTGAAGCCAGTCCCTCTGGCTTCAAGAGGGTTGTTTCAGCTTTGGGCTGGTCCCTGAGCTCCTGCTGGACTGTAGAAAAGAACCCAAACATTCTTTTTAATTTTCAAAATATAATTTGATTGCCTTTACTTTTTGCTTAATTAAGAACACGTTTTGATGAAATCGAACCACAGCGGTAGGAATGAATGCTGTGAAAAATACTTGAGGCTGATCTCAAATGAGTGCAGCCAAGAGCTCTTCATATTTCATGTGAAACACTTTGCAGTTTTTAAAAAGGGAAAAGTAATATTTCAGAAGTACTAAGCATAATGCTTAAACCACAGATTCTGTAACAAATGAACTGCACGAGCTATTAGCAACTCTATGCGTCATAAACACCTTAGGCAAGAGAATCGGATCCTAATGCCAGCTGCAGCTCAGCTCCATCAGTCTACATGGAGCTCCGCTGCTGCACTGCTCTAAGATAAATGTCTGTGCTGTTTTATATGATGAAACTACAGCTGGGGCGAATCTTCTTATTTTTCACCAGTGATTTAATAAAGGCAAGCTCCATATAAATATTGAAAGGTTGCTGGTATTGAAAGTACTCTCTTCACTCCGAGATGAAACATGGGAGAGCTTTGTCTTTTCATATTGATCGGGCACCGAAAGAATTTAAGATTTGTCTACACAAGAAGTGGGAATATTTACTAAATAGTGGACTCTAAACATTTTATATAATGTATTATACTTTCTATAGCATTTACAGAGGAAAGATTTGTTGAGCTATGCTTTATCCCAGCTCCTGGGAACTCCAAAACCCGTTTTAATCTCAGCTGAAACAGCCAGTGAATGCCTGTCTCCCACCGCCACGTAGAGATTACAGAGTAAAAGAGGAGAAATGTTGCAAACTGTCCTCCCCTGCACCTATTTCTTTGACACACATCACTGTGGTAACACAATAAAGGAGCTGTATTTAATTATTTTTTCCAGAACTCATAAGTTTAAAAGAGATAGGGTATTTATGAGCCCCATTTGTGCTCTCTAATCCACGAGATGCCAAAAGATACAGAAATAAAACAGTGTCTATTCGAAGGGACCCGTTGTGCCTCTGAAAATGTTTGTCCTGTTCTGCATCTCCCTCCAAATAAAATACTGAGCATTAATTCAATCATTAAAAGAAGGATGAAAACAGGGAGTGATGAAAATATAATCAAGACACTTTGTTAATAGTCAGCGAGGTGTCATCCGTAGAACAGTTCAAAACATCTCGCGAGCTGCTCTGCTCCGCTCTGCTCGTGGAATAAACCGACTTTAATTATTTCCTGTTCAGGCTTTCCCCCGTTTCCTTGGTTTTAGGAGGAGTTTACCTAGCAAAAACCAATGCTGCTCATTTCCTCAGTGGATTAACTGGGCAATGATGAAACAGAAGCTTCTGTCTGCTTCATTCTTTACACAACCTGGTGTTAAAGAGTGACCTTTCACCCGCAGAGATTTTAAGGATTAAGGATGCTTTTAAGTCTCGGTCTGGTTACTAATCCACCACTTTCACTTGATGTTAAATAAGCACTTCCTGATTTACCCTTTAAATCCTGTAAACATAATAAAACAGAGTTTAACCTTTACCTTAGGATTTTACCACTATCTTATGTTCTGTCAAATAAACCTTTATAAGAAGCAGGGAGGAGAAAACTAATAAGCGATAGCCTGATTTTTTTCTTCTTTTTTACCTTGGGATATGTAACAAAACATTACAATATTTTTAATATATTCAGGTCAAACAGTTGTTAGGGTGCATTGAGGTCCTTACATTGTGCAAATAACGGAATTTTTAAAACGCATTTATAAGCTATTTGAGATAATGAAATAGATGTTTCCTCTGCTTTTAGACTGCTGTGAGCAAACGATACTGGAAGGAGTTGAAATGGAAATATATTGAGACAGATTTCATAATCCAAAGCTTTGTAACTTTGGAGAATATCATTTAGCCTCCAGCCATCCCTTTGTAAAGTCTCATTCCTGGCTGCTGAATATTGTCAGTAAACTCCATTTGCAGTCAAGGAACTATCCTGACTTACGCCAGTCATGGATCTGACCCCCTGGAATTGAAATTTCCTGGGTTCTTCCCTTTTGGACAGTGGCATCGTGCTGGGGAAATGCTCGTCCACGGCTGTTTCCAGTGGCTGCCGTTGGTAGGTACAGAGCCAGCACTGGTTTCCCCAGAGATGTTTCTGTCTGCATCACTGCTGCAAAAATGTGTCTCCTAAGCATTTATTTTATATATACTAAGTTTATTATAAACTACTTAATGGAACAACTTCCAGCCTCCTGCCATGACTAGGAAAGGGTGGGAAACCTGCCCCTGTTGTCAGGACTCAAATGTGCCCAGGTGGCCACCAAGGCTGCCCCTGGCCAGGGTTACGGACCAGGAGCCCGGGGCCCTCCTGGCAGCTTCCCTGTCTGCAGCTGAGACTTGGGGATGAAGGTTCCCAGAAAGTAAGAGCAGGAAACGTCTTTCCAGCAGGGCCCATCAAAATGTTGTCATGAGGCCTGCTCATTCTAGGAATTTTGAATTCTGTAACCTTACAGGGTTTAAGTTGCTATATCTCACACTTGATAGCAGTAAGTAGAGAAAATTTATCATATCATAAATCAATTCCCTCTTTAGAGGCCCTAAATCATGGGCCTTATGAGCAAAATAATACAGCTATCTAGCTGAAGGGGGTCCTGCTTGGCTCCTGGTATCTTTTGGCGAATATTTATTTTAATTAAATTGATTATCTGCCTTGTATCTTGCAAATAGTTGATTGTCTCTGCATCAGCTATTGCCTAAGAGGAAATATAGACAAAGTAATCACTTCTACCTGCATGATTTGCTTACCATGATGAACAGTCCTTTTGTCTTCTGCCTTCGTAAGGTAAAGGAACCTACTTCTTCCCTGTTGGACAGTGCTGCTTATCCTCCTGTGAATGATTCAGATGCAAGTGTTTGCCAGTTAGTTGGAGGAAACTGCTAAACGAGCAGGGGAGATATAATAATATACAATAATTTGTTAAAACCCATTATGGCATGCTAAAAGGGAATGAGTACGTGACCAATGTTGGGGTGCAGTGGGGGGCAGCTGACTTTCTTGGTGCCTGCTGAGGATAAGTAGAAGATAGCTGGAATTCACAAACCTCTCCAATTCCTGAAGCAAAAGTTACTTGCAAATATTCTAGGAAATTGTTACGTCTATCGAGGGGGCCTAGTTTTGTTCATGGTTTGCAAATGACGTGTCTTAAAAAGGCACAAATAATATTAAAGCTTTTTCTACAGTCTTTTGTTGGGAAAAGCCCCTCTAAAAGGCAATAGGAACTCTAGCAGTGTATGCAAACAAGGAGCAGGATGGAGGGAGGAGCTTTAAATGAAGGAAATTTGTTTCTGTTTTTCACTGAAACTTGGGAAGGGAGATGCTCAAGAGCGAGTGTTTTGGTATTTGCCCCTCCAAAAGAGAGGCGATGCCTTGTTTGTGTGTATGCTTTCTGCAAAAGTGGTCCTGTGAGGCACTGTCAGGGGAACAAAACCCCTCAAAAACAAGGCTGAGAACATCTTAAAAGCAAAACACCCCTTTGAAATAGTCTCCCCTGGACGCTGACCCCGACTCATTAACAGCAGTGTGGGTTGCATTCCTCCCCACAAAGCACAACTTGACCACATTTAGCAATGGCAGAGCAGCTGTGTTGGCCTAACTGCAATAACGTCACCGGGTGCCCTCCTAGGGAAGAATTTGGTCTCTTTGGTCAATAGTGACAGTGTCTTTACTGCAAGAAAAAAAAAAAGAAATGAAACGTGATGGCTGTAAGATCATCCTCCCTCATTAACCTATAGGACATTAAGCGTTTAATGGGTGATCACGCATGCAGAGATCAAATGGTATGGGGTAGAAAGAGTTGACACAGGCTCTCTTGAAGTCAGATTAATCCTTTTAACTCGATCTACATTGAGAGCTGGCCAGACTGTTAGAAACAGGCGTGCCAGGCGTGAGGTTGGTGTCGCAGGGTGTTCGTGTCTCCGCTGCCGGGGCGCTGGAGCCGCGGCGCTGTGTTCGCAGCATCGTCCCCCGGCATGTCCCAGCACCTCTTCGCTCAGACCCTGCTCCCCTGAGTCACCATTAGCCCACACCTATGGTCACTGGCTGGGGTGTGTTGGTAGAAGTAGCGTATCCTGCTCTTTGCTACTTAGCAGGCTTTTCTGGGGGAAGCAACACAGCTTTCCTTCCTTCCTTCCTTCCTTCCTTCCTTCCTTCCTTCCTTCCTTCCTTCCTTCCTTCCTTCCTTCCTTCCT
>JAVCKT010033590.1:0-11951 GCA_032273925.1 Rhynchotus rufescens
TTTCTGCTAAATTAAGAGTGACTTTAAAATTTGGTGTTATTCTGGAAGTTATATGCTTTATTCTTTTCCCTTCTTTACTATTATTAAACCATTATAACTAAAATCTTTGGCAGCTGCAATGCTTTTATGTCCCTTTCTGTAAGCTTTAGTTTGATTTGTATTTTAGTAATAAATGTATTCTGAAGTTCATTGTGAGAAATGCTTCTACCAGTGTGAATTTATTCACACTTATTTCAAATGTTGATTTAGTAGTAAATAAGTCAGAATAGAAGGATTTAAAGTTTAATTATTTATTGCATTATATATTACAGGATCTGTTCTTTTTATTTACTGAAATCAGAGGCAGTTTGATGTTCAAGTTTTCTCTAGGCATTTGTGCAATTTTGAAATAAGCATATCTGAAAAATGCCCTCCTTCCCCTCTAAAAAATACAAGAAAGAAAGAAAAAAAGGAAAGACCAATTAACCTGAACACTTTTAATAGTGTTAGATCTTTTTTCTCTTTTGTTAATTAGCCTTTTTGAAGAGGTATATACTGTCCTGATGGTAGGAATATCTACAGGAATTATGATAAAAATGTAATGAAGCTAGTACAGAGTTACCTCATGGATTTTCTTTTTCATGGATATGTATTTTAGAATTTAGGCCTCCATATTTGTACTGGGTTTATTGCTTTATTTATCTATCTTCATCAAATTGGCTATCCCTTGACAGACTTTTGAACAACATTATTAGTGACAGGAAGTTTAGTCGTCTTCTCATCCTGCTTTTCTTTCTCAACTCTCCTGCTCCTCTTTAACAGAACGAAGCTTTTGCATTTGTTTCTTGTTTCATTTATTATCCTGGCTGCCTCACTGGCATTCTTACTGCATTTGATGGAAGACACTTACTAAGTTACTTCTTGTGCCAATTTTTAATCTTTGATAATTCTTTCAGTTTGCTGAACTCTTTCTGGTGATTGGAACAGAGGCAGCTGAATCTGTTCCTCCTGAGTTTTCTGTTATGAGTTGTTCCTTTTCCTAATTTCTTTCCACCCTGTTTTGATTGTTCTTTGAAATAAGCTTTTAGCTAAGGACAGAGCTGGTGGTTTTGTAGGATTTCAAAAACACCTAGAGTCAGTACCCCCTGTCTGTAGAAATAGAATCCATGGAATCATTTTTATACTTTTTTTTTTCCATAATAATAATAAAGATAGTTAATAAATACCTGAAGGGAAATAAACAGTATAATCCTAACTTAGAAATTAAAGAATGATTAAGCACAGTTCAACTTCTTAGGCTATATATTTTCCATTATTTTGTTCTTTATTTGTGTTTTGCTTTAGCATCTTCAAGTATTAAAGACTCACATAAGTTCCTTCTGTTATTAGGTGTTTATTGGTGAAGAAAGGCTTTTTTCTTTTTTTAATTAGTTTAAAAAATCACCCTTACCGTAGCCTGGTTGCAGTAGTACTTGTATAGTTAAATATTGTGACTCCTTAGATTTGTGTTTGAGACAAGTGGCAATTTTTAGACTTCTTTTGCAATAAAGCAGGTATTTCCTTCATGGCATAGCAAGGCTGCCTACCAAGGCAGTTCTAATTTTGTCTCTAGATAATTTTAGGTACTTCTTACCATGCTTGTGTACACTTTTACCAGTATATGTGTTTGACTTTACAGAGCAGTTCTTCTGCATGCAGACAAAAAATGTAGACGGTGCCTAGAATATTTTAAAAGTTTCATGTCTTCATTGAAGGCAAAACTTGTTGAGTGTTTATCTGTGCTTTAAACTTTTTTTGTTTTGTTTAAATGTTTATATGGAAAGTCAGAATTTATAAAATAGGATGTGTTACTCTAACATTCTTTTGCTAAAGCTTAAAGCTCTTTTAAAATGCGTTAGATTCATCCTAGATAGTTTTTAAAAGACTTGTTAGCAAAAATTTTTTGTTGTTGTTTTATTTATTTATTTTTGGTAAACATTGTAAGATATATATCTTGCAGTTTCCAAACTCCTCTTTGGTCTGCTACCCTTTGTGAGGAAAATATCCTATTGTATATGTTATATTTTGTAGCAATAGCTGCCTGATATTCCAGTTTTTGAGGAAATGCCCCCTACAGGGATGGGAACCAACATTTGCTTCTTAACATGTTTTCAGAAATACTGTCCAAAGATTGTGTAAATACATTCTCTTTTTAAAGTCATTTAAAGCTTTTTTTTTTTTTTGAAAGACAATTATACAGATACCTATAATTCTATGTTTGCACCGCAGTGCTTTCTCTTTGATTCTGATTTTCATCATTAAATTCAGACTTCATTCTTCAGTAAAAGTACTTATTTTGATTTCTATCTTTGCATCTTATTTGGTCCAAAGTTTGTAAAGCAATTAGAGTGATGATTCACAACCCTGCAAAAAGTTAAGTCTATAAAATTTAATTTTTATAGAACTAAGCCATGGAAGAAGTTGGAGAGGGATATTTAAAATACCTTGATTGCCTTCTGGATTGAGTCTGTCATTTTTAAACCTTTGGGCTATCCAGTGAAAAATTAAAGAGAATGGCTGGTCACTGAAGTAGAGGTTCTGGACATCCAGGTACAAGGATGTGGAACATCATGGACTTGGAAGTTTCCTCAGAATTATCATTGATACTTTCACTATGTGCTGTAAGAAAAACGTGTTGAAATGTGTTAAGTGTCTCTGCCATAGCCTCCTATCTTGAATGTTTCATTAACCTGCACCTAATACTGTTTTGTAGTGTGCATGTGCAACACGTTCACTTGTTTCTTTTTTTTCTTTTTTTTTTTTTGTCTCAACATCCTGTCTTCACCCATAGCCACTTTTCTGCTTCTTCTTCCAATATAAACACAGGTTTATTCTGGTTAGAAGTGGGGGAAATTCCTCCCTCTTCCTCTTTAAAAGTTGATTTTCATTGCTTGATCATTCTGTCATGCTTTGCACAGAATGGAAAAGCTGAAATGTTAGTTATTTAGTAATAATTGTAAAATTTTGTGTTTTATTACAAAAAAAAATAAGAGAGATCATTATCAATGGCTTATTTCTATTTTAAACAGCAGTGAGATCGGTATGTCTCTTAGCCAGGTACTAAGTCCTGGTCTCAAACAGTTTGGATGCAATAAACTTTCTTTGCTATTCTGACATCTCTACTTTGGCTGTCTCTATTTAAGATCTTCTGTGCAACCATGGAATACTAACCTACCATAATAAAAATAAATTCTAATCTCTCTTTATATTGGATACTTGCTGATCTATTCTTCTGTATGTCCTCAACTTAGAAATTAACTTCTGAGCATGAAATGCATCAGCTAGGATATGTATCATAGAAATGATGACTGATAAGCATGTTCAGAAAAACAAGTAAGGAAACTCTAAAACAAAGCAAACAAACAAAAAAGGAAAACAAAAACACAGCAGAGTCCTCACTTCTAAACAAAATCAAAATTCTGCATGAAAAAATATACGTTACTATTAATAATGCCTGTGACATGTTTTGTTTGAAAATGGTTTCCTTTTAAATGTTATTCACAGCTGTTTATTACAAGCTCTCAAATTTGAAGATGATGGTTTAAAAAAAGAGCCAAATTGGATAATTTTAAGTAGTAGAGGATTTCTAAGTCTTATTTTAAAACACATTTTTTAATATCAGTAAATGTCACAAGAAGATAACTGCATATAAATGTAATTGTTTTAGGATTAGAAAGAATAAAAGAGAAACCAAAGCTGCTGCCTTTTTTAAAATACTAGCGAACTATGTGCATGTTTATTGTCCAAATTATAGTGTGTACTTTGCAGAATGAACCTTTTTTAACATCTTTCTATTCCTAATTAGCTTTCCTATAACGACTGCTGTCTGTGACGTGAGATGTCCTTCACAGATCCTCCTTTTACAGTTTTCTCTTTCTGCCTAACTGCTGTCCTTTTTTTCTCTTTCTCTTTCCTGTATTCTTATGTAGGCCTGACCAAAGATGGCAGTAATGAAAATATTGATTCCCTAGAGGAAGTCCTTAATATTTTAGCAGAGGAAAGCTCTGATTGGTTTTATGGCTTCCTCTCATTTCTCTATGATGTATTGACTCCTTTTGAAATACTAGAAGAAGACGAGAGCGAAGCTGCAGATGACGTTGATGGTACGTCACAGAATGAAGGGGTTCAGGGAAAAAAGACTTGTGTTATTCTGGATTTGCAGAACCAGTGACTGAGAGACTAATTTGATTGGCTTTCAAAAATGTCCATGAAGTCATCAGTCTTAATAAGACAGGAATTTATGGCGTTGAGGGGAAACTCCCAAATGGATGCTTTAAACATTGAACTAAAATCAGCCATGTAACGTAGTTTCACTAGCTGAAAGCCTTTCAGTGACTCTTCCATTCTTTTGTGAAGACAAGGATTACACGCTTGTGTAAATATGTAGAATGAGAGTGTATCTGCAGTTGTGTAGTTGATTTCTGTATGATTTTGCTTCAATTCGTGCATTTTGTGCACAAAACTTACAAAACTAAATGTAATAACCTCAACTGTTAACAATATAACATCTGTCTTTCTAGCAAACATTAACAGAAACGTTTTGTAACCGCCTTGATTGTAAAGTATTCTGGCATGACTTCATTATGTAAATATATACTTATATGTTAACCCTAAATGGTAAACATAATAGTAGTTCTCCTATGATATATAATTTTAATAAATAACTTATTTTGTGATTCACTGGTTTCTCAGAAAGATGCTTTTTACCAGTTGAAATAATAAAAGCACTTCATTGAAAGTGCTTGAAAATTTTACAAAAAAACATTTTTAAGTTGGCCAACATTCGTTGTGTCCAGAAAATGGTATGTCATTATATGGTTTATTCCCACTGATTTGTCTGTTTTCAAAATAAGTTTTCAGTCGTATCTTTTTATATCAAAACTCACCACAAGGGCTTTTCTGATTTTCTTTCAAAGATGGACCTTTTATGAGAGTGAGAAGCTGTGATTATGTATTTCTTATGTAATGCTGAATATTAAAGATTAATTAGAAATTAGAATTTAATGTTGTCCATTTCTTGCTAAATTGAAAAACTTAATGTGGTTTGCAAGCTTTAATCCTTTTTTTGTTTGTTTGTTTTTTCCTCCTGTTAAACTGTTTTGGAGAAGTTGTTCCAGAAATATTTGGGTGTCATTTGTCTGCTATCATAAAGTTACTGGCTTAGAAAGGGCAGTTTTATAACTGTGCTCTTCAGTTTGTTTTGGTTTCCAAAATCTCTGAGCTGTAATTTTAATAAATGAATACTGTACTCAGTTTATTATTTACAATTAGACAAAATCTGTAATAATTCCTGCTAATTTTACTTAATTTTATATCCATTTCCCATATAAGGCTTATAATGAAGTCAAATGCATTCTGAAATTTTAACTTGTTATAGTTGAAATTTTTTTTACTTGCTTTGGCATGGCAATTTTAAAGCAATTTAACATGCATGTTCAAAAAAACATTACAAGTACACGATGGTCCTACCTAATCTTAGAGAGAAACAAAAACAGACCTTGTATATGGTACTTGCAGAGCAGAAATACTGCTGCTGAAGATTTTCATTTGAACTGCAGGAACATGGGTCAATTTTTCTTTCAACTATTTAACAGTTATGATTGTTAAACACATAGCATTAAAGTTAATAACACATAACTTGCATGTTTCTTAATCTGGGAGAGATGAGTAATAAGGTAAAAAAAACCCCACACGTTATTAAAAAATACATGCTAACACATTTCTGGAACATAGTTGAGAAGTTTGTTGCAAAGTTTATTGTTTCTTACTAAGTGGAAGAAACTTGCAAAGTATTTGAGACAAACAAAAAAACCAAATATTTTCCTTTTTTTTCTCCTTTTTTTTTTCAGTTTTTCTTTTTTTCTTCCCCTCACACCTTTCCTTTTACCTTCTCCAGAATGTATTTTTTTTGCAGAATTGTTTGCTGTTATTCTTCCTCTTAACAGTTAAATTCTTATCAGCTTTTAAAATTTTTTAATTTTTTTTGTGTTGTTTTTCATGTTTTTAATTATATTGATAGTTATGATGGCAGAAAGGTCTTGGCTGGTAAGGGTGGCAATAAGATTGAGATGAATCTTTAGTTATGTCAGCATGGAAGTTCTGCAAAGTAGGCAATTTAGCAGCAGAAAGGATATACCAGTAAGCAAAGGAATGAAGTAATTTAGATGAATCGTTTTTTCCCCACAAAATTTATTTTAAGATGGTGATAGAATTGAAATCTAAAATTTAATTAATTTGTACCTTCTATCAATGATATAAAATACACCGAACATGCTACATTCTTACATTATTTCTAAACAACTGTAAAGTTGAAAAAAAGTACTTTTTGAAGGCAAAGCTACTGTTTTCTATTACTTGTTTTGTATGAGAACTTAGAGTAGAAGAAAATTAGTAACAAGCATAAAATGTTTTTAATGAGGAAAATACAGTACTGAACTTACTAATTGTATATAACAAAGGATGAGTATTAAATAATTTATATGAAATTGAACACAGAACTTTTATTAGATCATAAGTTACCTTCCCGTTCCTCACAGGTCATTTAAATAAAATATTGCAGACTTGCAGAAGTAGATGGCTTTAAAGGAAGTAAAATCTAGCTTAAAAAAAAAAAAAAAAAAAAAGTTGTAGTCTACTGTGGCCAGCATGTAGGGTGCTTTGCTATGCCCTTTTCCAGTATTGGTAAATATTAATTGCCAGTCTTGAGCTGAGTTAACAACCTTCAAAACAAATGCTGCATTAACCTGTGGACCATAAGCTTTTGTTGCTTTGTTGTGTCATTAATATAAATAGGACAAAAATGTTTACATAGAAGTGAAATGGCTGAGAATTTACAAAAGGTTTGAACCCCAGATTTCTGTGACCACCTTCAACAATATTCAGGTAGACAGTAAGAGTGCTTTTACATGAAAAATGCAGTATTTATGACATATAAAGCGACTTAGAATTGAATAGAATAAACAAAAAAGTGTTTGCTTATTTCTTGAAGTTATTTATTGCAAGTACTTTTTTGCAAGAACTTTCTCAAAAAGTTCTTGCTTTTTGAGTTTGTTCAATCTCTCACTCTTGAAATTTGTTTCCAATGCACTGTTGCCACCTCTAGGTTTCACTGCATACTAATTCAGTGTTGCAAGTTAGCCTTAGTAACTGACCTTAGAATAAATTATTTTTTTATGACAATTGTTCTTGTAGATTATTGTTGGATGGAGAGGTAGCGGAAGAATTCATTGAAGTGTTAGGAGAAATTTCATTTCAGTTTGTAAGAGTTAATGTTTAGAAAAATCAAAAATGTATTTTAAACATAATTTAGTAATCAAGGGCAAGTTAGTGCATGTGATTCAGCCACTTTGGACATTTACTTGCTATTTTCTGCATTCAGTTGTCATCGATTAAGTAGCTGTGATAAGTGTCACAGCAGCCAGAAATCCCTTATTTACCGTCTGCCTTAAGAGCAGTCAGGATGGCATCATTGGCCAACTGAGGCAGAGGACTTGCTTGCTGTCTCTTTGTCTTCTCATACAGGATGCAACATTTGCCTGTGATTTACAGGCAAATGGAATACAAGACATACAATAAAAATGCAAGGCAAATACAGTGAAAATGCAATTTGTTCTTTGAAACAAATTGAAAGAAACCCTCCAACCTGACCTGTAAAGCTTCTCCCTGCTATTCAGTTAACTGAGCAAAGAATTTCCTTTGCATGCATTTATGCAACTAAGCATAATTTCTCACCAAATATTGCTGTATTTCATAAAGTTGAAAGCAAATGGTTCGGTTTCTCTTAGTTCAAAGGCCTTGATTTAAAAAAAATGAGCAGCCTGTCCTTTAAAAAAATCATTTCTCTCATCTGATCCTATGTCTCCAATTCAGATTTTTCTTCTAAATTTATGCAGTTAAATAAGAAAGATATTTTAGAGCAAGTTAATGAGAATGGAGCAAGAAATTTTCTTGCAATTTTTTTTTATACTAGCTATGGGAATTACAAAGCTCTTCCATTTGGGAGAATTTGGGAAGCTTAATATACCTGGCAATATATAGAGAGGTAACAGGTTTAAAAAAAAAAAAATTAAGGTAAGTGGCTTCTGTTTTTGTTTAGCAGCAGTGTAGTATATTACAAATGCAATAGTAATAATTAATGTGAGGTGTATAGACATAGAATCCCAGCTTTTTATGCCTTGCAGTTCTGGAAAAGGAAATAGAAGTGGAAAGGGCAAAAGCCAGTTGACAACAGCTTCTGCTCTTACAGATCTATGTTTTATTTCTTCACTCTTTGATTTCAACATTTTTGTCATTTTCCTGTGTGATGAAGGAGATTCTGTGATAAAAAAGTGAAGACTAATAGCTTGGGGAGAGCTTGCTGGAAGAATAGCATCTTTGCACTGTTCTCACGTTGGAAGGATCTAGTGATTATAAGGCAGCAATGTGAACACAAACCCTAAAGTTTAAAGCTTTAAGACTCTTCTTGTTCTGTTATCTATGCTGTGATGCACAAATTGTTGAAGGATAGCGCACAGGGTACCCTGTCTGTCAGCAGCTCTGATCTGTCTTTGAGCATTTGTGTTTTCTACAGTAAATGTGAAGTAACCTTTTCCTTTTCATATGTAGATGGATGAAGCACCTTAAATTAACTTAGATTTACTGCATGATGCTGCAAGTTAAGAGGGTTAGACAGGTAGGTGTTACAGTCAAATTGACATATAGAAATTGTGTCAAAAACACAATTAGAAATCATGTGTCAAAGCTTCTGAATAGCAAAAATAGTAAAGAAAAATGTGTTCATTATTACTAAATGAAGAATATAAAATTTGAATAAGCAAAAACACTTAAGATTTCTCTTCAGTATAAAGAGTATACTGAAGTATAAAACTTCACTATAAAAATATGTGACTATAAACTGACAATCTTTTTTTGAGATGGTGTCTATAAAGATTGTAAGTGCTTTGTGCTGTCCTTTTTTTCTGGATAAAATTAGTATTCATATACTTTTGTTTTGATGCTGATATTCTAAAGCTATGATCTTCATTAAGGGTTCTTATTGTGGATGTTGTTGAAAATTTTTCTGAGAGAAAAATGGAAAAAGTAGTTGGATTTTGTTGCAGAATTAGATTGCCTGGTAGTACTCCTTAAGTTTCAAAGTGTCAGTTAAGTCGAGATATTTCCTAGGTTTTCTGCCATTAAGAACTGTGTGATAATAACCACTTGGATATGAAACCACTTGGTTTTGTTTAGCTTTTTAAAGTAGATTTTTGGAAAATGTTAGAGAAAATATGTTTGCCTGAACTGTTTTTAATACGTTGGTTCAAAGGGCATTCATCTTTGTCATTCTTCCATATGCACTTAACGAAGTTCTTTTAGCATTGCCACCACTATTTTTTTTTAAGATATGATCAAATAAGAAAAAAGAGGTAGGAACTTAAAACTAGATCAAAAAGGTCTTATGGCACTTGAATTGTAACTCAGAATGAGGGTCTGTGAGTCAGTGATTCATAAAATTTGGTCTGTTGGCTTATATGCCCAAAAGGGTACAAGAGCCTTGATTTTTCCCAGTGAGTTTACCAGGTGCCGCATTTTCAGATATTGCCTTCCATGGATTGTTCTCATTTTGGAACACTTACTTGCTTTTGCACCTATCTCTTGCTTCAGGCAGATTGGGATTCAGAAATGAGATTTTCCTATATTGTAGTCATCTTAGGTATCAAGTCTGACAGATATTAAGGTGGATAGTCTTGTGATTATTGCATAATTAAGATTTTGAAATACATTATTCTACAGCAAATAGGTTCATTTATTTTACATTACATTATAGGCAAGCATTGATCGGTTGCTGAGTGTCTTAATGGTATTCATTGCATAAAAATAATGATATTCATTGTATATAAAGTAGAATAAGATTAATTACAGTTTGAAGATTTATTAGCAAGTGAAACATCAATAAGCAATGATCTAGGTATTTTGTACTCTATCTTTCAATATAGGTAATATATTTCTATGCATTACTTGCTACATTATTTCAGATATCTGTATGTTAATGTTTGTATGCAAAAATTAATTTAAAATGGGTCTGTTTTTAGAGTTTATCTTCAATTTCCCATAGCATTTCATTTTACAATGAAAAAGGAGGTTGCTGGAAGTTTAGATATGACTTTGTCCTGATCAGCTCCCTGAATGTTACTGTTTATTCCTGCATTGTTCAATTGTGGGATTCTGTTATTGCTTTTATATAAAGAGATGGTTTATTTAATCATAGCTGCAGATACTCATTGCTCTGTATTTCATCAGTTCTGATAATCTGTGCAGCAGGAGCTCAGCAAGACTTTCATATAGCAGACTGAGTTTGTAAGAACATTAATTTAAGTTAATTTTTTTTTTCAGCCTGACCATCCATTTTAGAAAAATTTTTGACAATAATGTCAATGTTCATAGTTTGAAAAGATGTAAGGTAGAAATTAAGTGTAGCTTGATCACAGTGTCATTTTTAACATATAAAATTAAATATATGTTTTTTCAATTTAGTTTTTTAAAGCATAAATGTTGAGGTATATTGGCACAGTCCGGGTAGTTCTGTATTGTTTTCTGGGACTTTAAATTAAAAATAAAATTGTCTGCTGTAGAACTGTGCTATGTCTGGAACAGAAGCCTAATTTTGGAACATGTATATATCTGAATTTGTTTGACAAATGATTTACGAGTTAGTTTATTTGGCAAATCTTGTGTTATCTTTTTTAGTCAGTTTTTCTGTAGTAAGCCACATAATTTTTAGGGTTAATGTACTTGTATTTAGAGCATTTAGATCTTAAAAAATATGGCAGCATGACCCAAGCTCTTTGTGATAGTAGAAGGGCTATAAGATGAGGATAATTTATAAAGTTAAATTCATAAATATAAACTATGACATAAATTCACATATATAAACTTTATAAAGTTTAATTCATAAATCCTTTTCCAAAAGATGCTGAATGACCTCAGTTTTTGTTAGGTAAAGAGGAAAGAGGACAGGCCGTATCTTGCAGACTTTGTCTGGACAGTAAGGCCTATTTTAAGTAAAAGTCATAAGGAAAATAGTGCGGTATTTTTGCTGAAATGAAATTGCAGCTGCTTGTTGGGATAACATTGACAAAACACATGTTTTTGTTGGATAAAGTATTCGAACTGCTAGAACTAGAAATGCAAATAAAACAAGACTTACATATTTAGTGATGTGACCTAAAGGAAATATTCTCCCCTCCTTTGCTGTCTAAATTCTGAAGTTTCCTTAATTTTGAGTTTTATTCAAGTCAGTTTTTATAAAATACAGATTGTAATTTATTTGTAAGAAAAAAAAATCACTTATACTGTCTTTAGTATACAGACACTTAGATTTCAAAGTTTATATATTTGTTAAGTATATATAAAATTTTATGGAAATGTAAGTCATTGGATTTGAGAGAGAACTGCTGCAATAGCTACCAAGAAAGTAGTTGGGATACTGGTAATAATTCCTTGGCACTGTGCTGTGTGGAGAGAGCTAACCTCGCTCTAAAGAGTTCCTAATTAAGTTCCTAACTTAAGAGTTGCTCTAAAGAGTTCCTAAGCTCCCAACGAGTTCCATAGACTCCTGAAGTTGGAGGCAAGCAAGTGTGGGGTTTGCTTAGGTAAGTCAGCCCCGCACCTTAGTACCTGCTTGTTTCATCCTTAATGAGCAAAAATTTGGTATTGCTCCATTGTGTGGGGCTAGGTAAAGCTAATTTTTATCCAACAGATCTGAAAATGTTTTATCGTGGTTTTGAATATCCCAGGTATATATTCATAACCTATTTCCATTTTACAACATACCAGGTGAGGAGCCAGGAGGGGTAGCCAAGAAAAAACCTAAAGTCAAAGGTATTTTAATATTGTTTTTGTCAGTGGACCTTAGCAGATATTATGCCTAAAATATATGCATGTTGCATATAGAC
>JAVCKT010033591.1:0-13676 GCA_032273925.1 Rhynchotus rufescens
TCTTTTTTTTTTTTTTTTTCTTTTTATATTTTGACATCTGATTATTTTTAAGGAAAGCATATCTATGGATTCTATTAAGCTTATGCATGTTTTAATATATAAATGTTTATACCCCTTTTCAAATTACTTTTTTTTAGTTTTTCTATAAAATATTAGTACAAAATGTAGGTTTTTTTTTAAATAAAAGACAAATTGATAGTCATTTGCCTGCCATTATTATTCTACATAATATAGTGGTAAATAAAGGGAATATAGTTTACCTGACTCATAAAATATGGAAAATCAGATTTATAAAATGACAGTATCACCCAAATAAAAGATGGCTGCAGGCTACCACTTTCTTCCTCCTCACACTTGTTTTACACCACTGAAATGGAGGTGTATGTTTGAACAGTGTGATGATTTGGCAGCGGAGAGATAGCTTTGAAGTTATTTTAGTCTATGGTTGTAACCATAAGTTTGTAAACTGTTGTAAAGACATTGCAGATGGCCTGTCTTTCCAGAATAGCTAATGAGATGTGTAGGGAATGATGTCCCTGAGGGTAGCTGGTGTGGAAAGGCAAAGAACGAGGCCCCTGTAGTAAGACTGGAATGGAAAGGATCAGCTTACAGAACCCAATGATAGAGTTGCCTGTTGAGGAAAAAATGAAAGTGCTGATGAGTTTCATCAAAACGCTTCATTGGACTTGAGAACATTCTGCTGTTGAAGGTTGGTATCTTGTTGCTGTCCTGTGCATTTGTACAGCCTGTGTTGTAAAAAGTTCCCAGCCTTTTAGTTTCCAAAAATATTCTTTCAGATAATTTAGGCTGCACCCTGAGCTGTCGATATATATGAGAGCAAAAAGCCTTGAAATCCCTGGTCCTGATTGCATTAATTAGAAGTTATAAATGAATTCAGTGATTGATGAAACAAGAACATTTAGGTCCCAGATACGACCACATTCCATGTCCAAGGAATTAAATAGACTTTGACTAAAAATAGAGCTTTCAACTTACTATAGATGTATTTTAACCATGACCCCCACTCTGGAAACACAGGCATATGACTCCCCTGATGCCCTTTCCCTGTATTTTTTATGCTTTCCATTTTATGAGAAAGATAAGAAAATCAAGACCTTTGGCTCTGTGCTTTAAAGTGCACCTGAGACATTCATTAATGGTCCAGAAATTGTGTGTCTTATTGGTTAAATATCATATACTTATTTATGGCTCCATGTTTCCTTCTAGGGCTTACGATGTTTACATTACCAGGCAAGGGAATATCTAATATAGGATTATTTGGACAAATTGGTTTTAAAGGAAAATTACACAGAGCTTCCTAGTGGTAGTCTTTTTATTCCTGTACCACCTCTATTCCCTTTTAATATTATGTTCTCAGCTATCTGGATTTTTTTTTTTTTTTTTTTTTTTTTTTTTTTGTTTACTATTACTATTTTAAACTGAATTTGGGTAGGCCACAACTGTTTTTACCCTCCCATATATTAAAAAGGCATCTGAGTGATGCTAATGGATTTCTGTTCTGTCTCTCTGCATTTTAAAAAAAAAATATATAAATATATTTTGTAAATTGAGCTAGGAGCATGATGGTTCAATAGTAAGTCATACTGTAGTGACTCTAATCCTGCTCATCCTGAGTATTCATCAGGAGATGAGACATTAACCACCAACAATGCCCTGCAAGTCACTGATAAAGCAGGCACCTGCTTTTGAAGTGAACTTTACACCCACATGCAGATGCTTCTAAGCATTGTCCATATTCATTAGTAGTTATAGTATTCATTTTAGTAGAGGGCACTGAGAAGAAGATCTTTATTGTAGGAAAGAAGGGAAAGCAGAGCTCTCTCTGAAATTTAAATACACTGGAGCAAGGGCCCTGTCCCTGCCACTTATGTGACTTCCCAGCCTACCTAATTGCGAGTGCTCCCTCCTAGATTCCTGAGGGATGGGTTGTGCCTGCCACCAACTATCCATCAGCTCCCCAGTTTAGAAAATAATAAGACAATAAAACCAATCTCTTATGCTGCATTCCCCTTCTCAAAAGAATATTCACCCTGGGAGATGAAGAAACATGAAAGATCTCGCTAGGCGTTTTCTTATTTATTTCAGTGTTATGTGGACACTCTAAGAAACACAGGGGAACATAAACATCTAGGGAGGAGAAAAATCGTCTCCTCTTGGCACTGCCTGGTGTGGACTTAATTTTATGGTGTTTTTTCCTTTATGGTGTGGATGAGGCATAAATTATTGTGGGTTCTAAATGGGAGGTCTGTTATCTAGTGTCTGCAGAGAGCAGTCTGCATGATGAAGTTGTCTTCCCTTTAAAATAAAGCTGCCGGTTCTTTTTGTTTTCAGAATAGGATCAATTTTGGTATCCAGAAACCTCAGGATTTGCCCTGCTGTGTCAAATAGTTGCTCTGCTTATTGGTCTGGCTCTGTCAGTGTTAAGGAATGAATGTTTTAAAGTGAGTCAGCAGAAATAATTTGTTATCAAGCAGAATTATTTTGTGAGCAAACACGAGAAAAAACTCTTAGGTTTAGAATACATTCAAGAAAGTGGTAACTGTTTTCTGCTATAAGCAAGAGCCCTTGTAAGCAAGAGCTCTTCTTGGAGCCGAATGTGCAGCACGGCTTTACGTCTAAACAAACAGACTTCAGAATTTATTGAAGGAGATTCTTGCATGTTTGTCAAAGAACTTGAATTTTCATTCTTTTGCATGACTGATAGTGCAAATGGCTTGATGTATAGAGGCAGCTTGATACATGTGCATGATCTAATTATTACATATGTAACTGGAATTAGCAGTTATTTTGATTTAAGAACTCTGGCAGACTGTAAATACAAGTTTGTGTGCATTTTTTTTTTCTTGTACATCTGCAAGGTCCCTCTGAGACCGAGGTGATCATGGACACTGTGGGTCCATGGCTGACCCACGTGGCTCTCCTCGAGTCAGGTTGCTGAGTGCTGGGCAGGGGGTTGGGATGCCAGGGTTTGACTGGCTGGGTGTTATGGAACTATGACCCCTGTTGCAAAACCTTTTTCATTACCAACTGCTGGCTGTCTTTGGTGTGAAGAAGGAAAGAAATGGACAACTTACCCTCAATGTTTTTAAACATGAATTACTAATTGTACTCATTGTAACATTGAATGAATGTAACACTGTGCTTGGAGTCATGTACATGAAGGCTTCTAGAAAAGAAAACCTTTCAAAAGCAACCTGAGCTTACTGCCCCTCTCTCTACATCTCAAGACTGTCCAACAGAAATTAATATTAAAACCATGGGCCAAAACTAGATTTATACTTAATGACTATTGCTCAGTCAGCTGGCAGTTCAGCAATGCTGGCCAAGCACTGAGTAATATCAACCAAAGCAACCAATTGTTCTTAGTGTAATCAGCTCTTCCCGAAAGCGTGAAAATTATGAAATACCTTTAAGCAATTTCTTGCTCCTTCTGTTTCTGTCATCATGGACTAGCACAGAGACCTTTGGCTGGGTAGCACTTCCTCTGTTTAGCCTTGGAAACTCCATAGATTTTATGTACCTTTTATGTACCTCTTAAAGCTTAGCAAGTAGCAAAATATAGTCACCATTTGTGATTGTAAATTGGATATTTTATTAAGCTTTAACTCATCTCCCTTTCAATAACTTTCTTCTTGCTGTTTTTCCTCCGTTTTGTTTTTTCAGATTATTTTCTCTAATGTTGTAAATGTTAGGGAAATATCTTGTTTTGCTCTCTCTGAAAGGGCTATAATCAGCTCTATTGTACTAAAAGTTTCACAGTAGAATAAGCTGGTGTGGCATCTCAAATATAATTTGTGACAGACAGAATCTTCTCTGTATGTGTGATTGTCTCATCTCTGAATTAATAAATCAAGAATCCATTATTACTGTGAATCAGTGTTACAAAAACTTGTACTCGAGATCTTGCTCAGTTCATAAAGAAGTGAATGAGTGCTGTGCTGATGTGTAAAAAGATGTCTGGGAAAATGCCTGTGCTAAGCCATTGGGCTCTTGCACTGATGCATGTGGCCTCCCTCCTGCTTGCCTCTGATTTAGTGAGAAAAACATCAATTCTTGTCTGTAACTTGGTTTATGTTCACTCTAGAGAATATCAAATAGATTATATTTCAGGAATAATTAAATATGCATATATATTTATTTTTTCTGTTTCAATTTATGTATGTGGCAAGGTTTCAGTAATACTGGCAAAATCTAGTGCTTATTACTTATTCAGGGAGCATCCAGGGATGCTTAAATATACCCCAGTTGGGTTTCTGCTGAACAGCAAGTGTTCGGAATTTTGTTTGTTTGTTTATTCAGCAGAAGTCCTGAACAGTTTCCACATCCACGCTGGTCCGTTGGCACCTTTAAGTGGAGCTCATTAAATCTCAGAAGTTGCAGAATGCCAAGCGGTGACAGGGTGTTGATTAAATTTGTTAACTGTAGAAGGAAATTGAGTCAGCTCTGGGTTATGTGGTCTACAAATGAGCCTATAGAACACATAGTCTCCCCTTTTCTTGTCACTTCATAGGAAAAGATGGTGTCTCAGTTTCCTGCCTCACAATAGATGTGGTTATCAAACATTCACATTTCCAGACAGGCATCTCATTAAGCAGAAGATGAATGTCTCAAAAACTATATATAGAAATTATAATGTATATTTTCTTGTACTTTTTTTTTTTCCCCCCCTCTCATGGCTTTTTCGATGAATTTCTCTGGCTTATGAGTAGAAGGCAGGAAAGAAACAATATATGCCGTATTAGACAAGTATGACCTTGTGGCTAACATTTATTAACTATTTTTCACTTATTGGCTTCTAAGTTTCATTTCACCATATCTTAGTATTCTATTTTAGCTGGCTTTGGCGTTAGGTACCTTCATAGGTAATGCTGCATAATCAGCTCTTTTGCTACCCATAGCCCTATGACATGATTTTTTATGACACAGGAAATCCCAATAACTTGTTGAGTAATTTCATATTGCAAAGTGATGATAGGCACATAACCACCAAGGACAAATACCAAAATGATACTTTGCCTAGATATAGAGACTACTGTGATTTTTTTTTTTTTTTAAACAAAGAGGGGGGGATAAGAACATATTTAATACTACAGCGATTTTGTATTTTTTCATATCACATGAAAATACCATTAAAAGGTAATGCAGGCTTTTTCTCTCTGTGCATTAAGTTCTTTACTGAGTGTAGCAGAGGGAAAATTAGCACCTATGGAGTCACTGAAATCAGCTTATTGAGAGGAAAAAATGCAAGTGTTCACAAGACATCAAGATTTGGGCTTTTTGCTGCTCATAAAACTAAGCAGTGAAAAAACTTAAGCTGTCCAGTGACTGACTGGAGGTTGGGGAGAGCTGGGTTAGAGGTTTGTCTGGCTCTGAAGCCAACATCCCAGTCGCCAACATAGCTGTCATTCTTTGGGAGGACCAGATCAAAAATGTACATCTCAAGCACTTGGGCCATAGACGATGTTTGAGGGAATTGGCTGCTATCCCTGCCTCTGCTGCAGACTTGAAATGTCACCTTGAGAAAACTCCCTCCTTGGCTGCCTCATGGTGCTTCAGGGCTAAAACTCAGTTATTTCTGTTACAGCATTTAAGAGAACTGTGGAGTTAAGGGACCGTATGTGGACTCTGCATGTGTTTACTTTAATCTGTGTACATTTAGTGCTCATCTGAAAGACATCAGACTTCTATTGCAATGGTAGGATGACTGAAAAATGTTTTTTTAAAAAAAAACCCAAAAGCCTGACTATAGCCAGGTGCAGATTTTTATATTAACAGTATTTTTCTTTTAAAAGTACAGTGCAAGAAGCCCAGTGCAAATTACACACCCAGCTCTCTCCATGTGTATCTGTAGAAAATATTATGTCTCTTGTTCCTCCTGTATGCACAGAGCTATCAATCCAAGAGTGCAAGAATGAAAAAATATATTAGCAACTAAGCTGAGTCTGCCAAAGCTTGTGTTTTTCCAAGGCTTGGGCCTCCAAAAGGGAGATGTGTTTTTAATTAGCCATGTGATGACAAGATTAAGAAGAAAGGCGCTCGTTTTCGGCTAACGTAGTCCCGCAGCTGTTATGGGCAAAAGTATAAAACTAGCTTTGGGGAAAAAAAAAGAAAGTGTGAATAATAATTAGAATTGAATTCCCCTAGTAATAGCTGATCGGGTACATCAGAGTACTTAAGGCAGATCATTTGTGGGAATAAATTAGCATAGACCCATTAAGAAGATTGAAATTAAGATAATTTAAATTTGCTGGGAATTTACTATATGAAAAAACACAAGGAGAGTCAAGTATGAGTTGTCATTTATTTCTCTGGGAAAGGAATGACACCTGAGGGTCTTTGGTCTGTTTGCCATGTAATGAGACAAATCGGTTAATCTCTCTGTGCCTGTTTCTTTGCCTGTAAAATGACATAATTTAATGCCTGTACCTCAGGGATAGATTAGGTTTATAAATTAGGGACACTAGGGGGGGTGTTATAAATTAGAGACTTGGGAGAGCTTACCCTTATTCAGTGCAGCTTTACACTCTTTGTGAAGAACTTGGGGAGCGCAGTATGAAAGGTTCTGTGGACATGCCCATGGTTTGTGCAGTACCAGTTTCCTGCTCTTATCTGACATGCCGAGTTTTACATCTTGTGTATCCTCTCTCATTAAGCTGTATAAAACACCCTACCTTTTCTTTCATGGACAGATATCTTTGAAATACCCTTTAAAGCATTTAATTCTTTACTGACTCTCCAGAATTCGGTTTCTGAATCTTAGCACTGGGACTGCACCCTTTTTCTTCCATTGTGCGAAGAAAATGTTGTCAATTATTTTCTTTAGCTAGATCAGGAAGTGTTTTTCCATTTGGCTACTCTTTATTCCTGCTTTTCATTTGCACAGTAATTTTGTAGGCACTAGGCAGCTGCTTTTCTAATGTGTGGACTGGCTTAGCAAATAATTTTATTATGTCTGCAGAACACCAGGTTGCATTATAAAGTTTTAGACAAGGAAATCTCTTTCCTTTCTCCTAAAAGCTTTTAGCTATGTCCATGCAGCAGGGTAGTTGTGTAACTGTGAGCTAGAGGAGGAGCCCCTTTAAATAGTAAAGGTATCATGTCGAGATTAGTTTAGGCCAGTCTGATAGCAGGTTGTGCCTGTTGACCCTCACTGTCACTGTTCCACATCTTCACCAGGTAATTTTCAGCAGAATCGATTCCCTGCACCCAGTCCATGGCATGGACTTACCTGTCCTGTGCAAGACAGGCTAAAGTGGTAGCTCTGAGGTACAATAAGTCATTTTTAGCAATTATTTTACTGGTTCCTTAAAGCAAATAGGAAACACTAGGCAATGAGACTGGCATATGTATGAATGTGTCCATATGACTCAGCTGAAAGGATCCTCACTAAACTCATTGCTGGGCAATGCTTGGGACAAAACTAAGAGCCTGGTTGCTGGCTTGTATCACTGTCTTTAGTAGGACACCTGCAGTTGCCTGTGTACTTCTTAGTTATCTATTACTGTAGGAATATTTATACAATTACTCAGAAAAATGATGAGTTTTGGCATATGTAGCACTAGCAAATTAAACTCTCTCTGGCTAATAGGAGCCAGAAAGCAATTATAATAGCAGTCTATTTGCAAAGCTGAGACTTTATAGTTTAATATACCAAAGTGACAAATTCTGCCTTTGAGAAGCTGATAGTGGAGAAATGGCATTGGCAACAGCCCAAATGTCAGGAGCTTATGAGACTGTTGCTATTTAGAAAAATGACTCCTTTTTTTTTTTTCTTTATATGATGGACCTATAAGTAGTAGGGATAAGTAGAAAAATGTCCAGTCTTTTCTTGCCTAGCTGCTTGCTAGGCGGCTTGCCTAGCTGCTGTACCTGTTCAGTGTAGTTTTATGAATGCCTTTTCCATAGTGCTGATAAACGAATGAGGTCAAATGTGTTTTGTTATTTTCATCTGGAAAGTAAATAGATGTAAGAGGGAAAGGAAAGCTTTTATCAAGACACAGCTGAGAAATGCATTAAAGGTTCTTGCCTGGTCACTTCCTCATTCTGCCAGTCTGAAAATAGTCTTTTTGCCTCTCTCTTCAGCACTGTCACTGGTTTAGGTATCGGTGTCTGCTCATGGGAGACAGAAGCAGAAGTGCTTTGTGGTGTGGAGTCAACTTGTGCATGTTGGGGGAAAGTCTCCTTGTGCAGCCCAGCTTATTTAACAGTGGTGCTTGGCTTATTTTAGCCTCTGAGAAGAGCAGATGCTCAGGGTGACGTTACAGAGCTTGCTCCTTCGGGTGTAATGATTCAGGGCTGCGAAAGGGCCCGGGCCACCCTCTCTAGCCAGCAGCTCGTATCTCTTCATCTTCTGCACTCAGAGAAGTGCCTGCATGACCATGCCATGAGCTTGAACCTGTGAACCGAGCTCGCACGAGAGCCAAGCCTTTCCCTGGGGTACTTTTTGGTTGAATCAGTCTCCTGACATGGCACATATTGCAGTAGCAGGGCTCGTAGTGTCAGCCTCAGAGAAGAGCCAGTAACTGGAAGTAGAAGGTACAGCTCTTGACATGGCAGCTCATAAATGATGCTGGATTAAGATGGTTTTATAATTAACTTCCTAATGATTATTCTTTGGCTCTCTTTAGAAATAAGCAATGTCAATGGGTGCTGGAAGATGTCACTTTGCTTGTATCTAACAAAAGCATTTTGTCACCATTGTGTTAATGTTCATTTAATTAAAAGTTACAATTATACAGATGATTGCTGTGAAAATTCCCAGTGAGAAGCAATATCATCTGTTTCACTGGAATCATATTTCACTTATGCTCTTTTTTATGCGTAGATGTGATACCTTCCTTTGACTGTCTCAGTTCTCAAATTCGCAAGGGTGTATTGCTCTTTTATATTCTACTGAGCTTTCTACTTTTTTTTTTTTTTTTTTTTTTTTTTAAGTGAAATTAATGGATTTTTCCTTTAGGAGTTCCAGTGCTTGGTTGAAAGTCCATCTCTAACAGGAAGCAGGACTCTTTGGAACATATTGCTTGGTTTTTAATACGTTTTTCCCTAAGTACGTTTGCTGTGATTCCATAGGGCAGCTCTCCAGAACTGGACTGCAAAGCATTTTCCTATTTCCTTCCATTTCTCTGCCAGCACTACCTTTGCCTCTGACTAATGCTAACCCATGTAATTATCTGCAACTTCTCTCCTATGCTTTCCACTTCCACAGAACAATGTTATCCAATCCATGTGATTAGAGGCTTTATGAGCATAATATATGAGCTAGCTGCGAGAAAGCTTTGAGGATTAAAAATGAGGTGGTAAACTAAAACACCACTACATCAAATATAGTTGGTCTGAACCTACAGAGTCTTTCCAAAATTTTTGTTAAAGTCAGTGAAGATTCCACTTCTGGATGTGCATCTTTCTTCTTGGAAGTCCACATTCAATGTTATCTTGGTTGATGCCTGAAACACACAGTGCTGGGTGTCTGTGTTTCTGGATGTGAGAACTAAGGGTCGCCTATTTTGTCCCCCAAAAGATGGAAAAGTTAGTTGGCATATAGAGATGGACGGCGAACCATATGAAGAGTCTTATCTGAATATGCTTTAAAACGACCGCCTTCACGTTAGGTAATGTTCCTACTGATGGAGAGGATGCAAGAAGGAAGGGGAGTAGCGGATGCTGCATCTCAGATCCTTATCTATTTCCTTATCTATTTAATAGATCCTTTCCTTATCTATTTAATAGGTAGTTATGGTATATATAACATATGTATAGCCTAGCACAAGCTATTTCTCAGCACAATGAATTTCTGCGGTTGGCCTCCGACGTTTGTTTTTGCTGCTAGTTCCTTCTGAGTTGCTCATGCTAAGGACTCGGCCCCGAAGGGCAGGGTGACTCTGCAACAAGGGCGGTTTTTCCTAAGAGAGTACAAATGTACTTTATGTACCAAAAAGATATGTTATGGAATCTGATGATTTTATAGAATTGGTGGAAATATGAGTGTGAGGGGTACGTACACTGAAGTAACAGGAAATCATGGGCAAGGAGAGTCAGGCAAAATGATCTGTTGAAATAAGTATTTGCCTTGCTCTTCAGGCATTTCTGTTGCTGTAGGCAATAAAGAGATAGGTGAAAAATCGGACTCAAGGCTACGGTTCTGTTTTCACATATTAAATAGGCATGTTGTTTTCTCTTTCGTATTTCTTACACAAAACTTTTACAAGCACAAACTTTTTGTTTCTATTATCTTTCTTTATCTTGTGTTGCATAGGAGAAGAATGCACTTATGCCGTTTTAACTAAGCCTTTAATGAAACAGCCTCTTACCAAACTCAACAGGGTATCTTCCATATCCAAGAGAACCATTACAACCCACCAAAAATATATCTATATTTTTACCTGTTAAAGTAATAACAAGAGTAATACATAGACTTCGTTATGACCTTTAAAATGTCAGAAGAAAAATACCTTAATAATATTATAAATAATAAACCCATTAATTTCTTAACTTTTTTTTTAATAGATATCCTAAAGCCATTTGTGGATAGACCTTGAGACTTTTTTCATCCATGAGCTGGGTGAAAAATTCTAACTAAATAGTGGTGGGGTTTGTCATTTGACAGAATTTCTGTGGACACATGGCATTTTCATTTTCTGCTTTTCTTGAGTGCAATATTTTTTTTCTTGGAGCAGTCTCAGACTGATAATTTGTAGCCCATGTGGCTCAGAAAGAGCATCAGAGTGGCAGTATTACAATTTTGTTTAAGAGCTTTTGTGAGAGAAAGGACTGCTGTGGCACAGTCTTATGTCAGGTATACACTTCAGTTCTACTTTTAGCACCTTGACAGTTAGTGTTGTGACTTCTGTTGAAGGTGAAAATAGCAAAGGGTATCTGAAAAACTTTATGGCTTTTTTGTTGGGAGTTAAAAGGATAAACAGAAATTCAGAATACGCACCATGCTATTTACTTAATAAAAAAACAGCTTTTGCAGAGGAATAAAGAAATTCATGAGATAACACCTTTCTTAGTTGTTCCTGACTTTCTTTTGGGAAGAGGGAAAAAAAAAATAGGCAGATCAGTTTTAGGCTAACCGTAAACCAAGTAACCTTTGCTTTGTTCTGAACCACATCTACTAATTTTTACTTATTTCTTTTTCTCTCCCTTTTATTTTTCTTTCCTAGGCTGGAAAATTATCCTATTGCCCTGTAAACAAGTACTGAGCTTTCTGAAGAGATTTCTCATCTGGGCTGTTTTGCTGGTGAGTTGCTTGAAGCCTGATGCTATAAAGATAATAGAATTAGCAGACCTAGCAGGCCTCATTATTTTTAATTACTCTTACTGCTGCTCACACACTACATGCAATTTGGTAAAGTCTGGCCCGGGGTGGCAGGGGGAACCCTGCATTTCTAAATGGTCCAGCATAGAAGAGGCTGTTGTTGTCAGATCCTGCTGTGAATTATGTGTTTTCAGTGATACTTATCTTCTAATAATATACTAGACAAATCTCTGAATAACCAAACAAACAAAAAAGAGAGAGTGTGGGCCATAAATAGGTCACTCTAAGTACCCTCAGCACACAGCGTGGTTCATTTATCAAAGCAAAATCAATTGTTATTATTAAACTATTATCATCATCCTTCCAGTGAGCTCATTTCAATTTAATCAATATTTCTAATTAGTCTACATCAAATACAGTTTTAAATTGAAACAACCTAGCTTAGCTTAGTTTACACTAAATATGTATGCATATCTCTATGAATTCTTTTCATGCTGTCTTTATTAATAAGAGAATTCTTTACAAATAAATAAAAAGCAAGTGTATTTCAACTAATCTGGAAGTGGTTATACATCAGAGTTGGCAATGGATCATTACTGTGTGGAAATATATGTTGTTTCACTTCTATTTATGTGAAATATAGGCTCTAAATAGCTTGGAAACGGTTGGTGAGTAGTCAGTTCTCAGTGCAGAGTGACATCCTTTCTAAAGACAGCAGTGAGGTTTGAGTTCAAATGTCTCCATAAGTCAGCAATATTCAAGATCTGGACATTTGTCCTAATTTACTAAAGCAAGGGAGGGCTTTTCTCATTGTGGTTTCCTAACGAGGAGTACCTGTGAGGGTATGTTTTCATGCATTATGTGTTTGTATACATATTTGTGTATGTATTTGTTTTGTATATACCTTTCTTTGGAGATCAATGAACAAAAGATGATTATGGGGGAAAAGCATAATTGCATTGCTCATGTGTGGAGGTTATTTTGAACTGTGAGGGCAATAAGGGCACAAACTGTACCGTATGCTTCCAAATAATTCTGTTATAGTTTAACTGAATGTGACTACAAGGCCTTTTCTTCCTTTTAAAAATAATTATAATTCATAGTTTATTTACTCATATATCACAATCAGGCATCTAAACATTCCTCTTAGAGATGGGAAATCTCACAGTAACTGACCTCCCTTGGCTCCAGTCTGCTAGCTGTGCGTGTGAACATTGTCTTTCTAGATGTGCACTTCCTGTGTCTGTCACTTTGGCAGGCTGCTTTATCTCTGTTGACCCCAATAATTCCTCCAATTTGTAATCTAATGTCAGCTAGAATTTTCAGGAACAGTCAGAATGGTGTCCTCGTAAAATAATATCAGGAGATTTAAAAGCATAAAGTCAATGTTACCATTATTGTAATGAGAATTCAAGTGCAAATAATTTTATGAAAATATTTTTCTCACATCTGTACTATCCAGGTGTACAGCTGGTATTTGTATGTGGAGTGTGAAGGATAATGTAGTTCTTAGTTTCCTGTAGAAAGAGGTAGAGTCACTAAATGATTCAAGATCATGGTTAATTCTCTTTCCAAAGTGTCGTCATTCCCTTCTTTCCTATGAATTTGCACAAACAGTACTTGTCTCGTGTCTCTTGTTCTCCGCATATACGCGTGTTGTCTGTTTCCCGAGGCCAGGATCACAAAGGTCCAAGAAGAGCATTAGAGCATTTGTGTTTTCCTTAGCACAGGAGAGCTTCCTACCCTATCTGGCTTAATTCCTTTGGATGCCTGTGACATACACTGGTGAGATTATCATTTTACAGCTACATGGATTACCCTATATGATAAAATGTATACATCGGAGTTGATAATTTTATTCATATAAGTATTAAACAAAATACATCATTCAGTGTTAACTATCTGATATTGTTCTTAAGATAACTGGTTGAAGTACTTTTTGAATAATATTTCTGTCCCAGGAGTCCTGTGAGTTAAAGAACTGAATTTTTCCACAGATGGTGAAACTGATGCCCTGGATTATTATGGTTGAGACATGAGATGCCCTTCTGTCAGAGAATTGCACTGGAATTTCCCTGTGGAATTCCTTTAGGCTGCTTTACAAATCCCATCTCAATAATAGACTCGTGATAACTCAAAAGTTAATGGAGGAGCTGGAAGGAGAATCAGGAGTCTTTACTGACATCTTATCTGAGACATAATTATTTGTGGAATTTTGTCTGAAGACAGAATGAGCTTTGCAAACTTTAAAGCTGAACAAAATGATAAATGCACAGTTATGCTCCTGAATAGTTTTTGTAATATATATGAAAGAACCTCTTTCTGGTTTTCCATTTTCTCTTTTTTTTTTTTTTTTCCTGACTCTTCTAAAGGCTTCATAAAGTTCTCAAAAATA
>JAVCKT010033593.1:0-12860 GCA_032273925.1 Rhynchotus rufescens
CAGCTATTCTGTCAAGGCTTCTTTCAGTTATAAATGTTCACATTTGGGGATTTTTTCTTGACTTTTAAGGTTTGAATATATCAACTGAAATCACTTAGTTTCACTTGGCTTCACACTAAAGCTATTAAAATTCCTGTCATTTTCTCTCTTTGCAGTAAATTAGAAGACATTAGGGAAACATTCAGTGTAACTGAGCTGAGCTTTTAAAAAGAATTTGTTTATTTCAGGATTTCTTGTGAACACTTTACAGAGGAATTTTGAAAATAATGGTTTCAAAAATGTGGGGTACAAGCATTCTCGAATTTTTGCATTGTGTTGATATCTCAGATACAATATGTTTAAACATTTTGAAACCAAAATGTCTTTTCAGTTAACCATGATAAAGCTAAATTTGTCTATGATGGTGCAGTATATTGAGAAGGCTCTCGTGTCAGGGTTTTCTTATACATGTTCTCCCTTATAAGTCAGGGCATATTTCATAAAACCACGAAGTCACAGAAATAACGTTGTAACAGACACCATGAGGGGTCTCCAACTCGAAACAAGACTATCAGCAACACTAGATCAGGCCAGCATGTCTTTGTCCAGCGAAACATGGAGACTCCACAAGCTCCCTGGCAACCTATCTCAGAGCAACACTACTCCCACAGTGAAAAGGCTTTTCCTAGTCTCTGGTTTGATCATCCCTAACGCTCATCTTCCTGGCTTCCTGTCACATGGTTGTAAACTCTTACTAGATCCCTCCTTAGACTTCCTTTCCCCAGACTACATAAGCCCATGATGTCTGTAAGGACTGTAGGCCTTAACTACCTATGATCTTCTGCTGGACTCTCTCTTCTCAATATACCTCTTAAACCAAGTGAACACCACTTTGGGCACTGTATTCCTGTCCTAGCTTTGCAGCACCAAGGGGAAGTGGGTAATAGTTTCTCTTCATCTGTTAGCCAGGCTCCTCTAGAGCTAGCTCCCTAAGCATGCTGCTTTATTGATGAGCGCACATTCTCAGCTTGCATTCAGCTTGCTGTCCACTACTATCACAGTTTTCTTCAGCAGGGCTGTTAGCCCAACAGTCACTTCCCAGTGAGTAATCCTGCCCCCTGTGCAGAACTATTTGCTTCTTATTGAAGGTCTCTTAACTTAGTCCCCTCTGTGGTAAGGCAGAGTAGTAGTCCTTCTGCAGTCCCACACAGTCCTCCTAATTTGGGATCTTTGCAAATTTACTGAGCATGCTACTCTGTCTTATATGATTGAGGAAACTATTGAACAATATACAAGCCTCGTAGAAATCCCAGACACAGAAGCTGTTGTCTGCAGTTCCCATGATGGACCACATATCTTGATTTCACTTTGCAGAGAGAGCATTGAAGAAAACATATAAATGACGGATTCCTAGTCAGCTCATACTACAGTAGAACTTCATGTGAGTCTTCTGAATTTGGAAACAATTTTTCTCTTAATTTGCATGAGTAGATAACTTGTTCTTTCATGGTGTAACAATAGTAATGTTATTAGAAAGTTTTCCTTTTGTATTCACTTTTCCACTTTTTGTATTGAATAGACATAATTTTGAGAGAACAGAATTGATTTTTTTAGAGCCTTGCTAACTAATAATTTTCTTCTCATTTAAGAAATTCCTTCTTCTTACAGATGTCCATCTTGATGGAGAAACATTTCTGTGAAATACTATTAATGGCTAAGAAGAGATATTGGGTACTAATCAAGAGCTTTCCTATTAGGTAACTGTAGGTGTTTGCTTCGATTCTATACACAGTATTTATTTTAGCATTCATTCTGGGCTAAGAAAATGAACAAGTAATGACAAGTAATTATCTGCACAACTTAGCAGAATTTACTTATGCCAACTCCAGTTCAAAACCACTAAAATGAATATCCATCATTTCCATACTGAAGCATTATTCATAAAGCAAGAGCAGAATGGAGCAAATGTAAATCTCAGTGAAGTCAATGTTTAGCCAATTTACGCCTGTGTTTAGAGCCAGTATGCTTCAGTCATGGCATGATTCAAGTTCACATTTACATTATTTCTGATAAAGAGAGAGGATTTATATAATCTATATATTTTTTAAAAAAAGTTTCTTTCCACCTATCAAAAAATCTAGGCAAACTTTCCTTCTCAGAAATACAGATGCAGATAGAGCTCAGTTTCACTTCAGGACATGGTTATCCAGACCTAGACTTGTTCCTTAGATAAAAAGCAACAGTTTTGCCATGTTTCCAACGTTAGTCACATGAGAACTTAGGCTTTCTGGCTGCCTCTGAGATTATCTTTATGCTGGTGATATCCCTGCTCTCTTCCCAGTGGAGAATGCCTGTCGGTTAATGAGCATGCTCTTGAATGCAGATGCTGTTGCTTGTTTCCAGATTTCTCCCTCATTTTCTCTTTCTCTCTCACACACACTCATATGTCCTCATCTCTTTCTAGGAGCAGGCATGTTTTCATTTTTGACATCTTACCAGTAGCAAAGGGGACAAGAAACACCTATGAATGCCTTTTAGATAGTTTATGAATGCCTTTTAGATAGTTGAGAGAAGTGTTAGCTACTTGAATGTTAGATGATTGTGTTTTCCTAGAGATACAGAATTCTAACTTAAAGGGGCTTTGCAATTACATAACATTTCTTCTTTTATTTCTTACTGCTTACTGGTGACATAAAAGGGATGGACTGACTTGATATTTTAACCAATGCAGTAGCCATGAGACAGCCTGATTTTGAGCTTAATAAATCTTCTGACAGCTGGCATATGTGGAGGGATTCTCTGTGAGAGTGAGCAGGTGGACTTATCCATCTTTGTTTAAAGTTGGCTCAATTTTTTTACAGATTCATTGCTATGTTGTTGTCCTGTGTAACTTGGTAGATTGAGTGCTGGACAGTTAGTCCATATGCTATATCCGAGGATTTACTTATAGGATTTGTTATTTTTTATATACACCTGCATCCTTCTGGAAATGTGATTACTGTGTGGGGCTAAAGCCTTCATTGCTCTGTCAAAGATAAATAACTATTGTGCTTGTCATTCCTGCCGGTTGCACTGTGAATGTTTTTATGCTGTCCTTACCAGATGTTCTTTGATGGAAAACTTGCAAACTAGAAAGGATACAAATACGGTACAAATTGTACAAATACAAATTGTACAAATACAAAGAGAGTGTTTGTGGTGCAGGTCTAGTCCCAGTTTTGGGATTCGGTCCAAACTTAGATTCTTTGTGCTTTAGCAAACCACTAGAAAACCTGCAATGTTTCCCTTCCACTCAGTCTACATGTTCTTCTTCATTAAACATCAAGTTACCATGACCAGAAACATCTGTCTCCAGACTACCTCAGCAGTCCTTAGCACAATTTTAGAATTTAAGAATTATTTTAGACTTTTCCTGCGTCAAAATGTGAACTTCTTTTGGTTTTGTTTCTTTGCTTATTTGTTTACCTGTGTTCTGATAGGAGTTCCTCTTATCAAGAAAATAATTTCTAGACAATGAAAAAGATGGAGACATGTTCGTTATTGGCAACAGAGAAGGAAAATAGCATCATAATTTGATGTACTTTCTGCTTCATACCTCTACATCCTTCCTGTTCTAAGAAACCACTTTCTCCAGATACCATATATGCATCCATTATTGTGGGATGATTGAAGAACTTTCTGTAATTTTGCAAACAGAAATAGATTATTAGTTATCCTTCACCGTCTCTTTGAAATGGTTTCCTTCATAAGCATCAAAGCATCCTGTTGATGCATTTGGATCAAAACAAAAGATTTATGAGCCACCTTTCCTTCCATTTATATAAGTTTTGCTTTAATATCTGTAGAGCTACACTTATTTACAAAGGAATAATCAAGAGGATTAATCTTCTGCCAAATTTTGCTGCTCCTCTTAATATTTTCTCATTTTCCTCTTTTTAAGAATAAGGATTGTAAGTATTTCTCTGGTGCAGCATCTATATAAAAGCTACTGGTTTTCACACAGATGTCCTCCTCTTGATGAGGCCTGGCAAAGCAATTGTAATTCTTCAGATGGAAAAGCTTCAGGAGTTTTATTTGCATGGTAGAACTTTTAAAAGAAATTAGTGAATGTTAAGCCCCACAAAAAAGACCTATAGTGCTGGGAAATGAACTCTGTTATTTATCTACCAAACAGATACAGTCTGATATATCTCTATACTGACTGATCTTCAGAGATTATTCCACCTGAGATCTCCACCTGGAGATGATTTAAACCTGATCTAAACCTGGTTATGATTTATTCTCCACAACTGGGTTTCTCATGATTCCTGTAATCAAACTGCCAGCTCCTATTGGCTGTGTCACTAATTTGCTAAGAAACAATATAAAAATATGATGAGTTGAACTGGGAATAATCTCTTGAACTGTTAGGTCAGGCTTGGCTCCTTATGCACTGGAAGAATCATGGCTGAGAATACTGATACTCCCACTGTTATCAGTAACTTCTTGTTGATATTTTTAGTTATAGTCTTAGTTACAGAAGATTACTGAGCCTTATCATACTTATACTTCTTTCTCATCATTGTCTCTCTTTTGACTTTTCCTTTACAATAGGATGAAAGAAAAAAAATAATGTATTACGGAGATATTTTAGTCTTCTGAAATCACACACACAAAAAAGTTAATATTTTGGGGATGAAATAGGAATAGCCAAGAATAGTGTAGCTGAAAGCAAGTCTTGAACATTCAGTGGGAAAATGAGGTTTGGGATGCATAAAATTCCTGTTTATGCAAGTTCAACTAATTTTATGAACCATTCATCCAGCTCAACTTTCTTTTTTTCTATCTCATTTTCCTTACTAGCTAAAAACAAATATAGCAAACATCACTAGACCTTGAAAAACACATTAAAGCTGTGCACAAAGTTCCTCCTTTCTTTCAATATATCTCAGCTAATTTCAAACACCACAATTTTTTTGAGATGACAGCTTTCAAGAAATATGGTATCAAGTTTATCTTTAAAAAAGGAATATATTTTAGTTCATTTTAAGATATTTATGCAATGATATGCTCCAGTATATATTGTAAAGAACTATTAAAAGCCACCTTGAAAAACAAAATGCATATACCAAGTCATTTATAGCTCTGCATGTGTATTGCCTGTCGTTATAATTTGTTAATTAATAAAGTTGTAAAGCACAAAGAATCTAAAATGAAAGGCATTCATAACGATTGTTGAATTGAAAGGTATATTATTGCAGTTGTATGCACTCATTGCCTTCTTTATTACTGCTTTGTGGTTATGAATTAGTATTTGTATCCCTGGGAATAGAATGGTTTCAAATTAATTCCTTAGACTACAACAACAGTCAAGCAACTCCCGTGGCTGCTCACTGCTGGTGCTGTTAAATATGATGTGAGTTTTCATAAGGACGGATCGAAGTTAGAAAAATAAGAGATGTTATATGCTCCCAAATTCAGTAGTAGGGGTAGTGAGCAGTTTGACTATACTTCCCAGTTTTAGAAGGCTCTTCAAAATATGTATTCATACACTGGAGAACTTTACTGCTGTTATGAGAAGTACCCAAATGCATGTTCTTTTGTTCACTCCAGGAACAGGCAAAGTCCTGTCTCAAGTAGTCAAACGGCATGTCCATCAGATGGGACGATGTACAGGAAGTTTTGAAATCATTAGAAATGGTTAGTGGACAAACAGTTCAAGGCTGGAGTCATTTTCATGGCCCTGAGGTTGTTTATCTGAGTTTCTTGCCTGTAATCTTTGACAATGAGAGTTAGCATGTGTTGTGAAGAAGAGATACAAGGATATATTCTGGATTTCATGGGTTCGTATCCTACTTTGTAAAATTGATTGTAAATTGTAAAACACAAGCTGTCATACCTTAAGAAGGGAGAACTCAGGTGTTGAAAGCATCACGTTCTGTGTAAGGACCCTGAAGCTTCCAGTGCTTTTCTGTTGTTTTCAATAGGATAAAGATTATACACTGGAATTTGCATCTCATGGCCAAAAAAAAACACAAAAGAGATTTTAAAGGAATAAGATAAAAACCCAGCTGGTGTCCCTAACTGGTCCAGATATGATGAAGTCCATATAGTAGCCTTGATTTACACTGTTTGGAAATACAGTTTTTAAAACAACATCATTAATAAAATTAGATTCTGGATGAAATATGAGGTGATCTGTCATTAAGCCTTTTGTCACAGAATGATTATCTTCAGTTCTTCTCTTTTCCTGTTTGTGTTGTCGTAGTATATAGCAAAAAAATAATATATAGCAAAACCAAAACCAATAGGTGCATCGAAATTCACTTTGTGCAACATTTCCATACTTGAGGCTTCAGACCATCATATGGAATGGTTTTCTTACCTATAAAGTAGTCTGCCTGGGTTGGCTGGAGTTGGCTAAAGAGGATGAACTGAATACCAGCACTCTCTCTAGTGTTACAGCTCAGTGACTAACTGGAGAAATTCAGCATCACCAGATTCAATTCCTTCCCCAAGTTCTATGTTTGTTTTAGAATTTGTAAAGCATAATGAGAAATAAAATTCTGTCATGCCGGTGATGAAGTTAGACTTATCTTCTTTCAGCAGCATTCGTATCAGATTGGGGAGACAACTTCAGCAATTATGTTGAGAACTTGATTTAGCACTTGCTCTGCACAAGGTTTTGATAGATTTCAGTTGCCCATTATAAATAGAACAGTGTACAGTTAGTGCCAGCCTTAGACACATAATCAGGAGATTATCTGGGGCCTGTCAGGCCTGTCCAGTTCCATGGCATCCAAGACAGTTTCCTCATCACCATATGCAGCATGATAACTTTCCATGTATCCATCTTATCTGTTAATATCCATAGAGAGCTTAACTCATAGGAGAGCACCCAAAGAGGGAGCTGATGCACAGCTGAGTGGTAGCTAACTCTCATGTCTGCATGACTCCAAGCAGGGCCTAAGTCAAGATATTAGTACCAAGGAATCTGTATTTACTTGAGTGACTCCAGATGCCACAGGCAGAAGATATTTCAGCCTCATTCTTTTCTCTAACACTGACTAGGCACGAGTTGCCATTGCTCACTCTTTATATTCTGTATGAACTTAAGAAAATATATTGTTCCTACCCATTGTTTAGAAGCTTGTTTTTGCCTAATAGCAAGATCGCATTATTTTGCATAATTTCAATTCTAATTAAAGATGCAGAGGTGTATATATTGATGCTGCCTGACAGTGTTTCATATCACTTTTATAGCTCATTAAAATGTAAATGGTGACAATAGAAGAATTGTTCAAATATGCCTTTAGTTTACACATGCAACTCTTAACACGGCAGCTTTCCCTGACATAATTATTTAGGTTTTTTTCTTAAATTCAATTACAAGAAATTCAACATTTTCTCCTATCCAAAGGTAGCTCTAGATAGTTTATCTTTGCAGCCAGCCACTGTAAAAGAGAGAAGAAGCCTTTCAAAAACCAGCAAGGAATGTGTTTTCTCTCTGCCTCTTTGAATACCCAGAATGCCCTCACCAAAAGTGAGCTCACTTTTCATCCCAATGTTGCTAAAAGACACACAAAAAATCAGCCCAGTGTAGACTTGTGATCTCTGTCAATATTAGGCTCTGCTATTGCTGCAAGCCACCAAACCAAACAGCCTCTCTCTCTCCCAAAGCAATTACACTTTGTATAGGACAGTTAAAGAGTATTAGTTTCCTTTTATAAATTATTAGCTTAGGAGAAAAAAAAAAGCTACATTATCATCACTATTTTATAATCTCTTTGTACTTACTTAGAATGTCTTTGCTATCAATAATTCAAATAAATGAAAAATTGAGTCTTTTCAGACCATTGCTTTCTTCCAAACCATTCCACAATGCTGTGAGGATTCCAAAACAGAGTGAAACATGGACTTGAGCTACAAATTCTGCTCTTTGGGAAGATTTATATGTCTTCAGTGAAGTAGTTGTTCATGAGTTTCTTTCATTGCTTTGCTATCTGTGTTAATAATTAAGAGATGTTTTCAGAGTATTTGTTACAAATTTGAGTATTTTAGGGAAATAAGCCTCATATATATTTTTATAACCTTGTCACTTCTTTGAACAGAGGAAGAATAAATGAGAGGTTTATACTAAGGGATTTCCCACTAAGCTGTGATGTACAAAACAATAGTTCAGACAGATGTATAGACCAAACATAGGGATTAAGGGTTTTTTAGGCAGGTGACTTGTAGAAGAGCCTTCTGGAAGAGGTGCAAACCAGGAGAATAAAGAGACAAAAAATCTGTGGCACAATTTTTTTTTTTAATTAAAAGTAAATTTATGGTGTTCTCCTAGCTGAGCAGCATTTTGCTAAAACAAGATAGTAAGAAATAACAGGCTATTAGAGGTACAAGCTTCATATCCAAAGCAGAAAGACAGAGCTAGATCAAACATAAGTACACAAAACTGAGTTACTACTAGAAAATGTATGCACTAAAAAAAAAAGTTACATGCAATAGCAAAACAGAAGTACATTATTTTGTTTTATTTGTAATTCTTTGTTCAGTCAAACTAGTTTCTCAATAATTATGTTTTTAACAATAAAGACAGAATATGACAGGTTGACTCAAGAAACTGAAAGTGATTTAGAGTTCTGTTCTGCTTCAGTATTGCACTAGGTAAGAAGAGAGTCAACTGAAACAAATGTTTGTTTGGCATTAATGAACAAAAATCTTACCTGCCTTGGCATAAGAGAAATAAAATTTGAATGGTAAATATTGCATATTTTTCTTTCTAGAATACCATGATGTATGTTCCACAACTTTAAGTTGTAGTATTAGTCTTCGTTGTGTCTGAAACCATGCATTTCTAATGTAATTTTGTCATCTTTCATATAAGAAGAGGCATCCAATATTTAGCTTAATTCCATAGTTTTAAGTCAGAGTATTGTTGCTAATATCTAAACTGTGATAGCCAAAATATCCCGGAGCCTGAAACAGTAGAAAAGATTATTACTTTTTCTGGATCCTAAATTGATACAGATGTGAAAGGCTCCTGCTGTAGTTTGCTGTCAGCTCTGTATCTGGCATATCTTTTAAATCCTCCCCCATTTGGGCCTGGGTACAGCTGGCTGGGAAATGCAGCTTCTACGTGGACTTCTGAGCTAATCAGGCTTTCAAATGAAGATGGAGAGTAATTAAAGTCAGTGTAAAATCACCCAGAAGGCAGCAACACATTTTAGCGGTCTGTAGCTCTTTGACTTTGTATCATAAAAACAAAGAGTATATTTTCTCCTTAAGGATGCAAACCCAACAGATATTTGATCTGCCCTAGCTGGGGAGGCTCAAGACCTCTAAAAAGACATGAGATGCCCTACAGAATTCAGCTCTAGGGCAGCAGAAACGGTTCATGCTTTCCCCCATTGCCCTGGCTCAGCCACCAGCTTGCTGCTTCAGCTCACGCACAGAGAACAACAGCAGAAAACAAAAAACCTATCTTGCAGAAGCAGCAACACAGCAGTCTGGTGTTGAATGTCACCTCACGCATCAGCTTCTTTTGTGCTTCTTATGCACAGAACTATTTACGCTCCCCATAGCGGCAGAAGTTTTTTGCCAGCTCTAGTGGGCTCCTTCTCTGTGTGAGCCAAATGAGCTTTCAGACTACTAATGGTGTCTGAAATGCTAGACAGGAGAGGCAACATGGGAGTTTTCCGATGTCTAGCGAGTGGATCTCTGCAGCTTGGGGACTAATAGAAAGAAAATTATGGCTGATTCTGACCAACCCCACTATCCTTTCCTCAGTGCTCTCAAATAGAATTCCTGCTTTCCTGGAGTAGAGAAATGCTGATGATTAAGCATTAATAAGTTGTAAATGTGCAGGAATGACTGGACAGATTTAGGTTTAGCAATGATATCTGGTGGACAGGGAGCAATTTGAACCAAATGTAGATGTTTCCAAGGGGTGGCATGTGCTTCTGTCGCACTAGGGCTCTGCTGTGGCGGGAAAAAAATATATATTTTTTAGATTTAAAATGACAGCTACATGGAATTTGAATAAATGTGTGCATTGATTGGCTTTGCCAGAATAAGATTTATACAGTGGGTCTAGAAAAATGTTAGTGGGGATCTGAAAGATATTACTAGGAGTCCTGCACTAATACAGCTTTATAGCATGGGTCTAGGATGGGAGAACATGTTATCTATTTACATCCCTTCACAAATACACCCATCACAGGCAGCCCCTGGCCTGGCTTGTTCATGACTTGCCTGCTCATTCTGCCATAGTCTATGTACTTCTGTGAAAACTTGAATAACAGGGTAGCAGTCTGAAAAAGGTTAGATGAACTGATATGCAGACAGCAGAGGCCCTGGGGCAGTCCCCTCTTGTCATGAAGGACTCGGCACATTGCTGGGATCCACCATTCTCTGTCTGTTCCAAGGTTTTCAGGCACCATTTAATCCATTTTCACATCTCGCATTTCACATCTATCATGTAAATGAAATGTGGAACAACCGTATGTTCCTGCAAGAGACTATTAGACTGCTAAGACAAGTATTTTCAATTTTTTTAGAGTAAGTAAATATACTTGGACTTCAGATTTCAAACATACTTTCCACTTTAATTACAGCCAGAATATGGAGAAACCAGGTAAACAATAATCAGCAATGAAAAAAGCCCCTTAGAGAACAGGATCCTCAATAGGGTAGATTTAGTAAGGTAAGGAATAAGGGTGCTATGTCAGTATTTCTATATTCTTTAATTTCAGGCACTCCTAAATCTGTGATAAAGAAGCAATTGTTTCAGAATGAAAAGCCATTGAGCAATGTTTTATGTAAAATTAGCTAGGCATTGGTTTTAATTTGAGATATCTTTTACTATCTTCCACTGCTAATTTTATTCATCTTAGACAAAGTTGATAAATAGGTACTTAAGGAGGTCAAAAGCTCTTGCTGCTCAGATGAAGACTCCTGTGAGCTCTGCATTTTCCCTCCTGCTGTCACACTGGGAGGTGAAAACCATGGCAGGAGCGAAGGTTTGCAGGAGGTCCTGTCTTCACTGCCTCAGCCTTTGCATGGGTGCCCGTGCGAGCCAGGCCCCCAACTTGCACCTAATCTCCAAGTATGTATCTTCTGCCAAGAAAATACTCACAGAATCTGTGATATTTTACAGGCAAACCTGAGAGGCTTGAAGAGGAGTAGGCACTACCTTGCCTGCTTTGCTGGTAGGCCACATGTGGGCAGCTGGAGAACTGCTAACCAAACAGGATGCTGGCACAGGCCTTAAAACGAGCTGAGTATGCCCCATGGCGATGTATGGAAATGGAGACTTCACCATCCCTCAGGCCTTCTTTGGGGAGCAGGATGGTTTTGCCCTTATATCTAATAGCTGTGAAGGCAAAGAGAGAGGGAAAAAAAAAAAGGTATAAATCATATTTCATAGCCCAGTGGCACTTGTCTGAGAAAAGGCTAGAGTGGATAGCTAGTGATGCTGCCTGAGGTAGACTAGGAAAGCCCTAGTTCAAAGGAATTGCTGCCTGAGAAGTCTCCAGTCCCAACATTTACCCATTTTTAGCATAGAGACAGTGCTATTCCTTGTCACACCAAGCTAAGATCTATGACTGAAAATATTCCATATTGCATATTTTGATTAGTTGGAGTCATGAGTCTTGTTTTCAGGGGTAACATATCAAAGTCTAATGTCCATAATGGTATGTAGGGACACAGAGGGCCTGAAGGAGATTCCAAAACTGGATATTCCCAAAATATCCTGAGCTGAATGAGCATCACTGAAATGGCCTCACTCACTGATCTGCACCCATAGATATTAAAATGCCTTCTAAAATCTGGCCATTAGTATTTGATATTTAGTTATCTAGCTTGTAGATACCTTGGGTAGACATCTTTACTCCTTTAAGAATCTTGGCTTTAGTTTTCTTTGTCTGCTTAGCCATTTCTGGATATTTTATCACTGGTGAAATTAAACTACTGGAAATTGACAGATAATCTTCTAATTGGAGTTTTATAATTTTATATTTTATAAAATAATTTTAAGAATTATAAAACTGTGCTGGACTTCATAGTCTTTAATCCATCAAGAGCATTGAAATAACGACTAATGTTAATTAATTCAATCAAATGCTTATTACTGTGCTTTGCAGCTAGAGCAATTTCAGTGCTTTTGACTTTTCTTTAATAAAATAAAAATTGATGTATTTTTATTGTGACATGAAAAACTACAATAAATTAATGGTTATGTTTCTTAGCTCATTAAAAAGGTAGCAGCTTGATATTGCATTGTTAATGCTGATTATTTCTACAGTGAGAAAATGTATGGCTATTCCTTGCAGGCAGTAATGATAGAGAATAATTGGTTTTAAAGATGACACCAGAAAACTCTAGCAAATGAAGGAGGTGAAACAGTATTAGCATGACCTAACAAAATAAAATATGCCATATATTACTAGATATTTTAGAACTATTTCGGGTAGCTGAATTCTTGCTCAATACTTTTTATTGTAGGTTTTTCAGTATGTGGCCAGAGGTCTGCATGTACTTTCATCTGATGAATAATTACATGTGACAATAACAGACAGGAAAGCAAACGAATATCTGGCAGTTCTGTTGGGTTTGCAGAAAACCTGTATTTGGACTCAGTGAATGAATGTATGAGTGTCTTACAAGCATATTTGGGACTCAGCTAAAAACAAAATTAAATGGAACAATTGTGTCGTCCAAGAGGAATAATTCTGCAAGAATGAGGAGAAATGCTTCCAAAAAGAAAAGTGCTACTTCAGGTCTAGCTATAGTTGCTTGCTGTTCCTGTAATCATATTTAATCTAGTATAAGGAAAGTATGTTTGCTCAGGTATCTTTGGAAAATTACAGTTGTATTTCTTATGGAAAACAAGGTTTATTGTA
>JAVCKT010033594.1:7922-19362 GCA_032273925.1 Rhynchotus rufescens
TCAGAAAGTATTACTATGCATTATTAACTGAATTAAAATGTATTAACACTTATTTTGCTGTAGGTGTGGTGCAATATATAATGATAGAAAAAAAGCAAGGATTTCAGACTAGCTGATACAGTTAGAAAGGTGGACAAGCTTGCGGACACGCAATTCTGTCATTTTATATTCTTGTAAGTCTTCAAACAACAATATTATCTGCATAAAGAAGCTGCTTCTGCAAGTAATACATATCATAAACATGTATAAGCTTTCAATGTGACACTGAAACTAATCAAGCTCCGAGGGCAGTATTATAGCTGAAGACAATGACAATAGCAGAGAGGCTTAGAGAGGCAAAGCACAGCAAATAGATTTGCTGTGAGAAAGCCAAAAAGAACTAAGCCTCTGTGTGGTCTGGAGGGATGTTACAAAACGACAATATATCCTTATTAACCATTTCTAAATCTAAAAAAGGTTACATGTCCTGAGATTAACCTACACTGCCAAGGTCTCTCCAATGTGAATACACTTCCTTTCTCTCAGTTAGCCCCATGAAGGAGAATTTGGGATTCTAATATGTTCACTTTGCTTTTATATGACCAGCAGTTACAGGCATATCACAGCAGATGAGCCTATGCTAAAGCTGTAAAAGCGCCTGCAGCTCTATCTATATTCCATTTAATGCTATGCCATAGCATCTCCTGCTTGACCGCAGCGAATAAAAAGATAATTCCACACCAATAAGTAAAACAGCCACCTAAAGGATCTTTCTGTGGAAGTGGTGAGCCTGACAGTTCTTGAATCCATTCCTTCCCGCGCTCCACCTGGCCTCCCCAAGGGCGCTCGCTTGATTTCTCAGGCCGCTGCTGCCTCCTTCCTCAGGGCAGCCTCCTGTCCTGCCAGCTGCTGCCCCAGGCTGAGGCTTTGAACCGCAGCCTCCCGCCCTCCGCCGTGATCTCCTTAGCGCGGCTGAAGGGAGATCAGCCCTGCTCTGACCGGGAGGGACGGGGTCACTCACTGACCAGCCCGCTCTGCAAAAGCAACGCACCGTTTGTTACGAACATGACGATTTGGCCGGAGGGGAAAGCGGGGAATGTGTCTTGAAGCAGCAAAGTTTATATGTCTGCTTAGTTTATCAAGATAAGCACCCATCTTGCACAAACAACCCTCATATAGCAAAAGAATTCCAGATACCTCAGGGCTGTTGAGGTCTCTGAATGAATACAGTCCAGGCAGTTTATGTGAAATTTGTTACCTAATTCTGTCACTATCCCTCTTGGCTTTACTTTCTCCACGATGTACTCTGTATTTTATCCACTAAAAAGTGTAAACCATTAAAAACAGCTAAAATAGTGTCTGGACTGTCTAAGTCTCCAGAGTATATCAGAAGGGCAACAAGTCTCTTTCTTCCTATTCTATATTAGTCAATTTACATTGACTTCACTGAAATTTAGCATTTCATACTGGCTGAGAAAAGGATGCAGTGGTTAAAATCCATTACAGTATTAAATGTGGCACGGTTGCTGACAAGATTAAAACACTCATCCCTGGCCCTTAAACTGAGATGGACCTCACTTACATCTTCTAAAACCTACTGACAAAAAAAAGGTTTTGTTTTCCATCTGTACTTCATAGACATTAATTAAATGATCCTTACGTCACAGCTATAAGCTTTATATAAGTCCATGCTAACCTAATCTATAGGTAGGCTCAGCCTTAAATAGACAGTGCTGATTAAATATTTTCCTCAGGAAAGAATCATGATCTGATCTCAAAACTTGCCATAAGGGAAAATGTACTTCTGCCTTTGAAAGGAATGTTTTCCCACTTTGTCCAAAAAGTGATTTGAAAAGAAAACAGAAGAGACAGTTGGAGTTAGAAGAGAGAAAAAATGTTCAGAATGCCATTACAGGTACATTTCAACCCTTGCCACTTGATTTAAAAAAGACAACAAAAAGCACATTCAACGCCAAGTTTCTCCTCAAAACACCACCTCCTAGAAACATGTGATGATGTGCTAACACACAAATATTCATCTCCAAAAAAAGTTTCACAGATGACATATTATTAAATGTAGGAGAATCCACAGATATGAAAGAAAGCCAAAAAAAAAAGAGGTTTCATAGATTTCACTGTGTCCCAAACTACAGCCTGAAAAAAAGCGAGTTACTCACTCTCACAATTGCACTGAAATGCACAGAGAAATACAAACCCTCGAGGCTCATATAACCCAATATAAACCCCCAAACGATTTCTTTATGGAATCTTGCAATCCCAACCCAACAAATGATTGTTTTTAATGCTCCATGAGCTTGTTTCAATTCCTTGAATCAGTTGTATGCTGGCTCATATAGTTGTGTAACTGAGAGTAAAATCTGGCCTAAAGGCGATGAATGCTTTCCTCGGGAGGACACTAATGGAACTACTGAAATGAGTTCCTCAGTATTTTGTTAGCTTTACAAAAATCTGTAACCATATTATCTGGTAGAGGGTTTTTTTTTTTTTTTTTTGTGAATAACAGTTCCTAATTCATCTCTGATTCTGCAGAATATTGAATGAAAATTTAAAAAATATGAGTAAAAATTGGTGAAAATTGGATTTTGTTAAGGCATTCATGATACTGAAAGCAAGAACGTTGGTGAGTGTATATTTCCACATAAATGCATCTCCATCATCTATTTTTCTATTGGAAATTGGAAGCAAGAAAAAGGTAGAAAATGTAGACAAGGCATTCTAGCATTAGTTTTTTTTTTGTATATGACTTCCACCTAACTTTCATCTAAATTTTACTTTCTTATGAATATAATTACGAAATACTGATGCACAGGAGAAGCTATTCACCTTGCTTTGTCTTCTCAGGGCACAGGAGAGGAAATTTTACACCAGTGGAAGCTAGTTATTAGTGATTTTATAAGATTATTTTATCATTAAATGGTATTAGTCAAAGTATTCCTGGATGTTTTGATAAGTTTTCTTTTCATTACAATCATTTCTTCATTACCCTTCTTACCCTTGCTGGTAGCAGGGACCCAGATACCAAAAGGAGAAGGACAGTATATGAACTTAAAGCTGGGCTTTTCAAAATTGGGTGCCATATTTAGGCACCTATATATAAATGGCCTCATTTTCAAAAGAACTGAGCACTCATCAGTTCCCATTGATTTCAATAGGACCTAGAATTGATCACACCTCTGCAAATCAGGACATTTCTATTTAGGTGCCTACACGTGAATATAACATCACCACTTTAAGCATCTGTGTTTAAAAATTATTGCCAAAACTTCTACAATGGGCTTATTAGATAAAGATCGTAATCTGTTAATAAAGTCACAACTGCAGAAGAGTAGAATTAGAGATAACCAAGTTGTAACTCTTCTTATTGTCCTAAGTGGGTGGTGACAATTTTGCTGCCAAGAACAACAGAAATTGCTCAGCTCTTCACAGCTCTTCAAAATATTAAACTTTTGTATTTGAAAACAAAGTAGACCTGAATAATCTCATATATTCATTTTCTTTCCTAACTAAAATAACCCAGTTCTCAGTTTCCATTTTGCTAGCTGCCTGCTGTGACACTGAAAATTATGTTAGTTATATAACAATGTTCTTTGTAGCTGCAGAATAAGAGAATAGTGACAGGGACTGGGACACTAAAGTTATTGTGATTCAGCTTTATCAGTGTAATGACAGCATTTTGCAAACATACGCATTGCTGAGCTGGAAGAAATTCATTCCATTATTCAACAGAACTGGAGAGGTCTAGGGAAAAAATGGTATATGTTTCATAACTAAGGGTCAGGAAACTCATTTTTAAAAATCATAATGTTGGGGAATTGCAGAGCACATACAAACGTGCTGTTTCAAAGACAGAAGGAACAGAACACAACAACCTATCATTTCACTGAAAATGCCAGATTTTCTTTAAATGCTATAAATATTGTGATACAAAATGCTCACCTTAAAGTTCCCTTAGTCAACAATACACCTCAATAAACGTGCAGGGTGCAGATCAACTCCAGTGTATGACGTACTCAAGCCAGGGAATTCATACAATGAAGAGATATGTCGCACAAACACATAAGCTTACATCGCAAAGGAATATACTTTTGTCTGATGCTATATCAGATGGAATACACACATATAAGATTCAATAGGGCCTTTAAGCTCAGCCCCATGCAAATGGGATGGTTTTGCTTGCAGGCATGAGCCAATTCATGGAGATAAAACTCCAGTGCCTCTGTATCATTCTTATCAGAATGATAAGAATGTAGTGTTATGTATGTAGTTACAACATAACTGTGCAGTTTGATAGCCTTGCAACCAGGATAGCTTAGATCAGCATGAATATAATTGTTAGTCATGAGGTACAGCAAGGACATCCACATATAAGTGTGTATATATGAATGCTCATAATACAGAAATGACCAACCTCTCCATTCAGCTACTAAAGGATCTTGAACACGGGAAGCACCAGCACACCATCAGTTTTTTGGATTCCACTTAGGTGATAGTGATAGGCAGCAGTGGAATAACCCTGTAAGTCTCACTGGGAGGTGTACATTAAGAACCTGTAAAAGAATGGCACCTCAAAGAGTAATTAAAGGAGTGGCTAAAGCTGGTTGCTTGCATCATGTATGGAAGAGAAAACTGGGCATCTGTGATGCCACATCTGCTTCCAGCTCCTGTACCACTGAAAATATCCCACAATAGGCAGTTCCAAAAAGGCTGAGGAAGCTTGTGCTTTGTAAGTCCTTATGTCACTGTAATTCCTTATTCTTTCTGAGTCTTAAAGTGTGCCAGAGATTCTTGCCCTCTGCTATAGGTAAAGGTTTTTCAGTGAGAACATGCTGTACATAAGCACGAAAAGCTAATGTGTAAAAAATGTAAATGGTAAGAGTGTTGGGGAAGCTGCAGCCTGGTTCTACTTTGAGACTAGACTGAAATACAAACTGCTGAGACAGCTCACTGACTCGCACTGAAGCAGAACTAAGTGTCCAATGAACCCACAGAAGTCTTTCCAGAAGAGTGCAAAGCACAGACTTCCTTGCAGCGTGCCATAAACAAGTGCATCTCGGTAGCTCAGGAAAAGAATGAAACTATTGAGTTTAACAGTTGTTGGCGGGTTTCATAATTTGTTTTTCTGCTTTTCGTACAAAATCTAGAGCTCGTGCAAATTCCAGTCATCTTTTCTCCATAGTGCTGGTTATAAGCACTCTTTTGTTAGACCTAATTGACAGCATTTTCTGATACTCCTGGAAAAGGGCTGTGGCGTCATGTTTCTATTCTGAGGCTCCCTTGCACTTTCGACTTGCACAAATTGCTGTCTTTGTGATTGTCCTACTTGTAAGGAATTTCTGTGTTATTGTTCATATGCACAAGGAAACTCAGAATCACCTTATCCCAGCACTGAAGTCATGAATGCAAAAGGTAATAAACAAATGAGATTGATTCTGAAGCCCTGAAAACACTAGAGTAAGATAAATGAGACTGATGTGCAGGAAATACCCATCACTCACCCCTGCCACCACTTGTTCCATGACACATATCTAACGATTACATTAGGTCAGAAAAAAAAAAAAGTGCTACGATAATTTTCTTTCCCTGAACATAATGTTTTTGAGAATCAAAAGAAAAATGTACAATTGCAAAGGTACATGACTAACCAAGCACATGCAAGTAGCTCGAGGAATCTCCCCCATCCTTTCGTGTTCTGGAGTAAACAGCAAGTGAAGAGCTTTTCATGCTATTTACCTGTTTGTGCTGTTGGGCTTGAGAACTGGTAGGCATTGCTATAAAATGCATCAGATAGATGATCTGGCTTTAAAAAAAAAATGATAAAAAGTCTATTTTGGTTTTGAGCTTGGATCTTTTCTGATCTGCTTTACAGAGTGACCTGGCAAACACCCACACCGGTGCAGCTGAAGAGGTAAAGTCAGGTAAAAGAGGGCAGGACAGTCAAGGTCTGCTGCTTTCTGAGTTTATAAACCGCAACTACAGTTTTGCTAAAAACCTCAGTTCTACCTACTAGGTTCAATAGTGATAATATCCAGTACTAAAACTGGAATTGCAGTTGATTTAGGAAGACAAGACTTCACTGTTGAACTTGTCTAATAAGAGCGCTGAAGCTTAATGCCTTATACTCAGAACCAGGCACAGCAGATAAAAATTAGATATGTCTCTTTTTTCTACATGACTTCCAATATTCACTGTTTATTTTCTATTAGAGCAAGCAATCTGACCTCCTCACTTGAAAGTGTAAATAGCCCTCCTAACTCTTCTTTGTTAAAAGAATATCAATATTTATTTGTACTCTCAATAATGAAGAATCATTAAGTCAGATTGTTACTGGACACTCCTTGTGCTCTGATGGCATAATCCTGTGCCATAATGTACATTACTGACAATTATATTTTCTTCTGGTGCCATTCAATTACTCAAAGAAGATTAGGCAAGTTGGCCGCTATAGGTTTAAACTGTAACAAATGTCTCTTCAGGCTTATTCTGAAAAGCTTCCTAACAGCTGTTTATCTTTAGATTTCGAGAGGAAAACAAACTACAGAGCAGTCAATGCTTAACGGGGACAAGGATGTTGTCTTTTTCCCATGCCTTTTCCCCAAATTGACACATTCCAATGTATGGCACATAAAGTATAAAGCAGGTGACGTTGCTGGAAGGGAGATGGAAAGGAAGAAAAAGAGATTACCAAATCAAATAAGCAGACATTCATTATGAGCTTAATTCCCCTTCCTTTGACATTTCTTCCTCAATTTAATTAGTCTCTCCTGAGGCTCACAGCCTTAGCAGTCTTTCTATGCAAAAGAAAACTTGCTTGCCAAGGAAAATATGTCCGAAACTCTCCCAAGTCTGCGTCAGTGAGACTGAATTCTATAAATAACCTCAGCAAAATCTATCACATTCGTGGTCTGCAAAGTCAAATTATTAAACCTGACATCTCCATTATATCCAGCTGTGCCACAATTCCTTTTTCATATCTGAGATCTGCTGCTTTACCTTGCACACAACAGAAGCAGTGCAGCTGTGCATGGCCAGAGTTTCCTTAAAAGGAAACTATAAACTTAGATTTAACAAATCTAACGGATCACACAAGCATATCCTAGATTTTACTAACCCAAGATTTTCAGGTGCTCAATAGATCTTGTTTTAAAAAAAGAGATAGATTTTTATGCAAATGTTTAAAGTTGATTATATGATTAACAATATTAACATAATGAACAATTTTTGCTTGTTTGGTAAATTACTACTCTGTGGTAGTTAGTGATCTTTTTCAAAAATTAGAAAACAAGTAAAGTTCATCAAGCTGATTAGGGGGCTGATCCCACAGACATTCTCCTCACTGGCTTCTTCATTTCCAGAAGCCGTCAGGTTAGAAGTTTAAATCATTCATTTAAGCCTCATATCCTAGAGTCATGCTCCAGGAGTATACTTCTTTTCCATACATTTCTATTAGGTTTATGCAAACTGAAAAATATTATCAGAGGCAAATCCAAAGGCAAATACTTTTCTAAAAGGGAATTTCAAGAGTATATTAAAGTGGGTATAACTCATGAATTTTGAACTCTTGGCAATAATTGTATACATTCATTCATGCCCTCCTATTGGTTTTCAAGGGATACCTCGATAGGATATAGAAGGATTTATAAATGACATGGCTGACATCGAAGACAGAAAGAGTAAAATACCAATCAGTTATTGCCTTGAAGCTTCTCAGTTTTAGGCAAGGTAACCAGAAGAGTTTTGATGCTGCTTCTAAAATCAGGATGCTGCTTTGCTAACTCTATATCCAGCTGTCCTGTCTGCTTCAGCATCTGTTGATTTCTAATTGTTTTCCATGCATCTTTACTTTTGTTCACCAGTTTGCAAATGTAACTATGTTACTGAGCAGTATCAGGCAAAAGCCTGATAATCTTCGTTGCTACACCCTTTTAAATATGGTATTTGTTGCTTTATTCCCTGCTTCCCACCATAAAGGATGTATAACAGTACTTCGCCAAGCAAAAAAGGCAGCACTCTAAAATGGAAACCTGTTTTCCCCTCCCCCTTAAATGTCTACCTTAAACAAAAGAAAAATGATCAGTTTGTCTACTTCATGTCTAAAAAGAATAGAATATGGCAGCCCACACAGATCCAGGAAGGTAGAGTCTGCATCAGCAAATTATCTTTTCACCTTATTACTCCAAAAGACTATGTCCTCAGCGTGAGAAAGTTTACAGTATTTTATACCAAACACTCTACTGAATGCAGTTTGATAATTTTGTAAGATGGCAAAAACTGAGCTTGTTTTGCCTTATTCCATTCTTTCCAAAGTACACAAGATACCTGCAGTTAGAATTATACAGTCCTCTTAATGCATTTGCCTTCCATGGATCCTAAAGCTTCTGATCTTAAAGTCGTTTACCAGGATGAGAGCCCATCACCTCAAGTACCTTCCCTAGAATTCTGTTATGTCATGACCTACTTATCTGTTCTTCTATGGATCTCTTCCTAAACTGCTCACATAACTTTCCTTTTTGCCTTATCAACTCTTACTCATCAGGTTCATTCATCTCTCTTTGGGAGAAATCTACATGCTCAGGTGATGGTAATGTAGAAGTTCTTACATCTCATACTGCAAGCAAAGATCACACCAAACCATATCACAATTAGGGGTCTCCAAATCACAATCTACACTGGATTATAACAGATGTGAGAACAGGTACAGTGCCTGCAGCACCTTCCTTCTCCAGCCTCAGGGCAAAAGACACTTAGTGGAAGGAGAAAAAGTTTTTATTCTCAGCAAGTTTATTCCCTGTCTCTACCCAAAGCACCATAATCATTCAGGAAATCTGTGCATAAAGTCATGTTTCTTCACTGCTATTCCACTGCCTAAACATAAGCAGAAGTGGAAAGCATCCATCTTGCCACCTGCCTCTGTTAATAAGTCTGTTGTGCAATCTTTGCATTTCACAACCAGAATTTAATGCTAACAGCTCTCCATAGTATTGTTCTTATTGATTTGCATTTTAACAGTCTACAACTGTCAGCAGAAAGAATAAAGCAGACATAGAAATCTATCTACTTCATGGCATCGATATTAAGGGAGCTGAGGTGGTCACGTACTTGCAAACAAAAAACTTTCTCTTTATTTTCAAGTGATTTAAAACATAGTTTCTTTAACTTAGCATTTCAGACTCCTAACTGATTTTAGAAGGAATTTTCTGCCAGTATTTCCATGCACTGCTAAACACAAGCATTTCAAGAATATACTTAATCAAATAGTTTCCTGCATGTACAGAAAAAAACCAAGAGTTGTAAATACGTAACTCAACAGTTCAGTACATTACATTCTAAATTGACCTTGACTACTGTCCTCCTTTCTGTGAACAAAGAGAAAAATGATGTTTATGTAATTATCCTAATATTATACAGACGGAATCATTTGTCCTATTCTATACTTTATTCTATACTTTAAAAGACACTTCAGACTTCTTAAATAGATTCTCTTGCATTTAACACATTTTGAAGTGAAATTAAAGTTCAAAACTTCCACTTTCCTCTAATCTTCCATTTTATTGTGTCACTCACTTTATCCATGAAACTTTGTCAGTCCTAGAATCTAAAGACTATAAAAGTTTTAATATAATGTATAGAATATAATGTATAGATCAACACACAGGTTAGCCAGACATAAAACCAGACTTTTGACCCTTGTGTCAACAAAAAGGACTTTTTTCAGTCTTATCAACTACCTTTCTTCTATTGTTCGCTGTTGCACAGACATGCAGCTAAAATGATAATCTTGGCTTCTTTTTAGGCCTTCTCCTTCGTATTTGATCCCTTCCTATAGAAGTTGGCTACAGCATCTTGTAGAGCAGCAGGGAGCAGCATAGTCAGGCCACATATAGTTTAGGTCAGAAAATGCACCATTAAGTCATCTGAATTCATGTTTTTGCGAAGAATTTTGAGCAGAATTTTGAGGAGAATTTTGTTTATGATCAATAAACATGATCAATGTTTATGATGCTGCTCAGCGCTCATTTATGGTAGACTTTATCTTCTTTTTATTAATTTGTAATCTGCAAACTCAAAGGGTCATAGACAGTCTTCCCTACTATTTATCAACCAGTAGCATATTTCTTGAACTGGAATGGCTATTTGCCACTATCATGACAAAAAAAAAAAAGTCATCAATAGCAATAATTCTGCTGAAAATGTTGTCCCTGATAATGCAAGTTCACTGACTTAGTAGCTTGAACTGTTAACAAAGCCCAGATCTCTGAAAAAGGATATTGTTTCCCTCACCCGTTGCATCTTGGTTTTAATAATTTTATACCTTCCAGCTCAGCACAGATTTATTTCACCTATACTTTCCATTTTCAATCAGTGACAGCCTCATATAGCTAATTGCAAAAATTTCATGCTAGTACTAGGTTTCTTTCAAAGTTATCCAAACTAACTTGCTGTACATTTTAGAAGCCTCTGAATACGTTAAGTATTCTATAGAAGCAACTAACTTCTAACATGCCTTTTTATTATGTTTTTGCAGGTGAAAATAAACTTGTCTATTTTTGCTAGACTGAAGAGAGCACACAAGAAATAAGAACTGAATTGTCAGACAAATTAAACACAGTCTTCCAAGAACAAAGTTTAGCCAAAATATATTCCCCTAGGATGAGTCTAAGCCTTGCATTTTCATTACTACAGCCACAGGATTTTCTAATAGATTGTAATTCTCTATTGAATTACACTCCGAGCAACAAGATGTAAAACACTGTTGTGGGAGAGTTTTTATAATCAGTGAGTAATATGATTCCTGCTAAACTATTCAATAAAAAAGTTCTTGACCTCTACAAATTCTTTTTAAAGGTTATTAATCCCATAGCAATTAATTTTCCTAAAAATGATTCTCAGGCAATTATCATCCTGCAAATAACCAATCCAGTATCCAGTCACTAAACATCTGCTGTGCTCAAAACAAATTCTAGATAAGCCAACAGTAAAGCTTGAGAGATTTGAACACTAAATTAAGCTTTATTTAAATTGAGTACTTGGGTCAAAAAAAACTCTCCTGTCTCCAGTTGTTTGTATATCCATTTATTTAGACAATCTAAAATAAGGTTTTAAACATGACTGGCAGGAGTTATTCTATTTTTTCTTCAGCACATGCATAGTTGCTAATTTAGATTTGAGTAAGTCAACCACAAATGCCAAGAAATACCACCAAACCACTCCAGTATTCTTCCACTGCAAAGCAGGTGAAAAATACTGTGTTAGGTATATATTTTTGTAGAATAAAGGTATTATATATCCGAGAAATACTGTTATCCAAAGAGAAACTTATATAATTTTGTTTTTCTAATTTCTATTCTTAAACATATCTATTGACTGTAATTATGTATTACTATATAACATATTCAGTATTTTTGAAGGGTTATATCATACGATCTTTGTACGCCGTGATTTC
>JAVCKT010033595.1:9113-39359 GCA_032273925.1 Rhynchotus rufescens
TCCTTCCTTCCTTCCTTCCTTCCTTCCTTCCTTCCTTCCTTCCTTCCTTCCTTCCTTCCTTCCTTCCTTCCTTCCTACCTTCCTCCCTCCCTCCCTCCCTCCCTCCCTCCCTCCCTCCCTCCCTCCCTCCCTCACATGCCAGTGAGATATATCTTACATATTGACTCTTTGCTAACCACATTAATTAACTAAACCCATCTTGGTGTTCAGATGCAGGGAACCAGAATGGTGGGTCACCAAAAGCCTGTGTGCCTTGGCACTGAATATAGTCTTTGGGCTTTGGGGACCCGCTGTGGTCCAAATTGTTTGTGAAAGAAACGAGTGAAATACAGCACAGTGGTGAACTTGTTTCACTTTCTTTGCTGCTAATTTTCAGAGAGCTTTCAGCAATGGAATAGGCTGAGTGTGTCTGCTTCCACACATCTCTACTCAAAGAAAACAGGGAGACTCAGGGTAAGATATGGCATTAATTACAATGCATCGTCCCTTCTTTTAATGCTTTTAACAAGCCAATGAGCACTGGAAGGACCCTTGGTATAATAACGTGTGAAAAAAAAATACTGATTAAGGTTGCTGGGTAATAGAATGTCCTTGATATAATTTGAGTCATTTCTCTTTGTGGTTCTCTTATTAACCCTACAAGATCCAACGCCTTCATTTTGGTATGCTACCTTGTTAGTCTATCCTTTCTGATCCTCCAGAATTAAACCTATGTGAACAGGACTGCAAGATAAAAATGCAGGCACAGGGATGGTTAGGCCCCTGCGGTCACTGAAATAAATTAAATAATTTAAATTGACCTAGGGGCCTGCGTGTAGAATAATCCTCCACTTAGATGACCTGGTGATTCTTAACTCATTTCTAAGTCTGTATCCAGTCAATGTGAAAGTGTTAATGTTCCTGTATCACAGTACACTGATTACACTTATCTTTTTCATACCCAATAACCAGAGACAATGATTATATTATTCATAAGATATTTTTACCTGAAGTAATAAAGCATGCAGCTTTAGTTATTATTTCCTAATCTTTTTTTTTTTTAACTGTACCTTTTTCTCCAGCCCCAGGGATAACCCTACAGTTTATATTAAAAACATTCTTCCTTTGCACACCTTTCTTTCTTTTTCTTTCTTTTTTCCTCTCTTTCTATGTTAGGTTCATATAGTAGTATCACCAATGGCCTGCTTTTATGAGCATCCTTGTACCCTTTGGAAAATACTATCCCTGCAGGGTTGGATAAAAAGACGTTTTTTTTAATCGAGAAATAAAATTGGAGAGGGTTAATGTGTGAGAAAGAGCTTATATCAGCATGTCCTCTCCTACCTTAATCAGGTAATACACAAGACAAAAATAGTCTGACATGTCCACAAACAGTTACTGGGCTGCCCCACCATATGCTGCCCTAGCATTCCAGATGGACTGAGAATCTGTGAACGTCATGTTTCATGAGCATTCCCTTCAGGCTCCCGGGAACCTCCAGGACACAGCTGGAGATATATGTGCACACACCAGTGCGGGAGCGCGGGGGGTGCCTCCTTGTGTGTGTGTGTGTGTGTGTGTGTGTATGAGAGAGAGAGGAAGGAGAGAGCTTGGTAGGCAAGGAGGCCAATTCAGAATAAGTCTTGATAGAACTCAGAGAAGGAAGTGGTGAGTGGAGGAGGAAAAATCCTTGCATTTGACTTCATGTAGCTGGTCAAGAAAATTCCCAGGTGGGATTGTGAGAACTGACTTGGCCTCAAATCTCCAAAGCTGTGACAACGTGACAATGATGTTTTTTCTGTGTATAATCCATTTGAAAGGATGTCTTCATATATTATTCCAAGAAAAGGCAGTGATGTATGGATCTAATGCCCACCCTAAACAATCAGACAAGAAAACAATTGTTTTCCTGCATCTTTGTGCCATAGTGTTCTTGACAAAAACACTTTTGACCTAAAGCTCTCAATCCGTCTATGAGACAGTCACTAAAACTGGGGTTTACATTTAAGTAACAACGTCCTAGGGCTTTTCTCTCCTGGGACTCTCAGTTGTATTTTACCGTGCTAATTAGTGATCTTGAATCACGCACTGCGGGAAGGTTTTTCTTTGGCCACAAACATTTGAATACGGGTTGTATTTAACATGACAGCAAGAGTTGTTTGTTATGCTAAAATCCATATGTGACTCAGTGTTTGATAAAACATGCCTAGAAACCTGACCGTAAAGTCCATGTCCCTGGAAGTATGTGGCAAAAAGCCTGAGTGCCCTTACTGTACGCTCACTTTTTCAGCTGTTGCAACTGCCCCCTACATTCACCCTCAAGGTGGGCCAAAAATGTGACCCAGCAGCACCTTTTGGTGTTTTTCTCCCTCCTTTCCACGTGGGAATACTAGGACTTCTTTGCGTTCTAGCAGAACAAAGTAAGTCAGAGAAGATGCATCCTTCCCTGGACAACTGTGCTGCAAGAATAGACAGTGAAACCCCAGTCTTGCCCTGGATAGTTGCACACGTGAGCATGAGAGCAAGGCGTGCTCATTTACTCCTGCACCTAACAGTGTTTTTAACTGTATAGTTTTTAACTGTAACTACCCTCACCGTGTTTCATCACGGGTTTGAAGTTTGAGGCACTTAGGCACTAGTTCATACCAGATATGCTAGCTGTAGCTAGGTATGTTAGAATTATGTGTAGAAAGCTTTAGGCAATGATGGGAAGTTGCTCACTCTTCTCACTACAGTTCAGATTATAGTTGTTTCCTATGTTCCTATGATGTGTTCCTATGTCCTGTGATTTTTCTAAAAAATAGTGAAACCCAGTGATGGCTCTGTGATTAAGTTGTATTTCACTAACTGAAATGCTATGGCCAAAAATAACTTTTTTGTTGAATATTTCCCAGTGAGCTACATGCTTTATCAGTCCCATGACAGAGAAAGACATAAGGTTATTGAGTGACTTGCTGCCAGTCTTTACCACTCTATGTAGTGTCCTTTCCAAATGTCTGGTCTTGCCAAACAAAAGTATAATTACAGGTGATATAAACCCAAACACAAAATACAACATAAGTTCTCTGAATTGTGCAGGTAATTACTAGTTTTTGGGAGGTCATGTTCAACTTGTACGGCTTAATTGACCATTACAAGTTTCTGTATAACTAGCAGAATGAACCTATGGAAGCCAGTCCTGAAAGACACAATATTCTTATTAAAGCAAAGCATTGCTCTTCCAAATTAAACAAAAGATTAAGTTTATAAAAACACAGCCCTTGTAACAACCACCTGCAGTTTCTGTCATGCTGAGATATTCACAAAAGACTGTATTCATGGATGGAAGATGACTCTTTGGCTCATAGGTAAAAATGTTTTTGTGTGCAGAGAATTTATATATACTTCTTACATGACTTCAGTCTGTAAGCCCATGCATTCCCTTTGCACTGGAAATAATCCAGGCAGTGCTCAAAGAGCCTTGCGTGTCCTGTGACCCACCGCGATTGCACCATGCAGGTGGACCCATCTCGGCAGGATGGAAGTGGGTTTCTCCTCTCCAACGCAAGGCAAAGGAAACATCCTGCAAAAGCTGTCGTTGCAAGGGGGAGAGGAAAAGGGAAATGCTGGGAAAAGGCAGAAGCTGAGAGCAGAGCACCAAGTGGTGGCAACAGCTTTGGCTGTCAGACCCCCACCAGCCCCACTGGTGGCTGCCCCTCCACACAGCCCTGGCCCCATCGCAGCCCAGTCTGGGCTGGAAGGGACAGGACCTGCCCCAACAGCAGCAGTGTCCTGGCAGTAGCAAAGCTCCCTCCGCTGCTGCCAGCCCACCTGGATTAATTTATCTCTAATAAATTAATTTTTACAGAACCAACACGCACTCTCAGGGAGATATTACCAGCTGACAGAGGAACTGAAAGGTCATATCCTGGCTGTTTGTTTCTGTAACTTGATCATACAAACAGGGAGATTATTTTAAAACTTAAAAAAAAAAGGAGAGAGAAAATCAATGCAATTTTCCATCCATTCTCATCAGAAAGAAAAAGGCCTCAGCCTCATCCACAGCAAGCTTTGCCCCTTCTAAGAAAGTGTAGCTTCTGCCTTCCTTCCCTTCTTCCAGGGATATAAATTAATATCTCATCATTGACCATAATATGCCCTGTAACTGTGTTTATTATTACTGCATATTTTAGACAGGTGGTAAGTATTGGCACTTTTTATTATGCTGATAAACAATGTCGGACTGCCAGGTAAAATGTGTTGTCAGGAGTGATTTCTCACCTCCCTGTAGCCTCCTGTGGATTTTATCTAGGCTCATGTAGTGAAAACCTTGAGCACTAAGGCTTTTTGCAGAGCTTTTCCAGTAATTCCACTGTGGCTGTTCTTGCCTTCTCTCACTGGAGTTTATGTTAGAAGAGTGAGGAAAAAAGAAATTAAGAGTGCCTCCCCCATCCCTTTCAAATGGACACTTTCAGCCAAGGTAAAGCAGCTAAAAAGCTTAACTCTTAAAGCTTAGCAGGATACAAGTATGTTCAGCTTTATGCCTATAATCTTCATTATCTTTATGAATTTCCTTTCTGTATTAGATCCTTCCATTTGCTCAGCAGCTGAGAAAGGTTTCTAGCTTTCTTAGGGGTTAAAAAGTGCTGCTTTGTGAGATCATTGTATTAATGGGAAAAACATCTGCGTTTTTTAATCTCTCGTGCTTTTTTTTCTCCTCTAAATGCATCGGTGTTTTACTAAACAGTGGTGTGGCAGGGCAGGATTGCTCTGTCACCATTCTGCTGCAGGAGGTTTTCCTGGTTCCTGCCTTCTCTAGAAGCTGCAGGGGCTGTCTTTGAACCTGAAACTTTAGGAGGGCCTGAGTAGCAGCCGGGATCGGGATGTCCAGGATACACATGCAGGTGTTCAGAGGAAATCCTTAGGCACACAGTCCTACTATGTTTCACGTGATGCTGCTTGACATGTACCAGGTTCACACATAGAGCTCACACATATGTGATACTGCCGTCTATATCTCTTCTCTTATATCATTGCATATATTTGCCAGCTCTTCTTCTCCTCAGACAGCCTGCATGCTGCACGCAGAAGGTGCATGTTTCTGTGCACTAAATCTTCATGGAGGGCTGTGAGGAGATTCCTGAGCTCGGTTCCAGTGCTTGGCAGCAAATTCACCTGGAGAGTGCGGTGGCACCAATATCACTACGTTGCTTCAAGGGCATAAATTAACTTGGTTATCTGTTCAAAGCATGCATTATATACACAAGTGTGCAATGCTCTGTCTGTTTGGCAAGAGCAGAAGCCCTTTTTCCTCTATGTAGCCATTAATCTAACTAAAAGTCGAATGTAAACTTTTTTTTTTTACAGCTCAGTCATATATCTAGTTTTATCATATCTGCAACTCCTAGGCACAATGTACAATATCACTATAAATGAGCATTAGTTTACAACTTTATTTCAGCATTCAAAAGTTAGTAAATGACAGAAGTTGTCTTGTTTGTGCATTTTCTTTCATTTTATTGCTTTGTGCATATGCAGTTATTCATTACTGAAGCATGTCCTTTTCTTCCTTCATTTATGGGTTGAATCTGAGTTCAGAAATGAAAAAGATTGTAGCAGGGATGTAGTGAATGAAATAAAAGGTTGCAGAAAGGAAATGCTGGTGTATGGTGATTGACTTCTTTCTAGACTTGTCTTTGTTTTTCATATGGAGGGTCATGTAGTATTTGCTTTCTTCGGAAGCAGCAAATAAAGCTTTTCATGTGGTGCATAAAGAAATGATCCAGGAGGTTTGAAGTCTGATGTAGATAAAATCCAAAGTTAACTATATATGTTTCATGTATATTTGTTGTATTTGTTCCTTTAATGAGATATATAATCTACTGTCACTGTACAGGTGAATATAGGAGGAGATATGGGAAAGATAGAAGGATTTAACAGAAGAGGATAATGTCACAGAGTTCTTTTCCTCACAGGATATTGTGGAGTGTGTAGGGTGTCAGAGGACAAGTCTTTCTACAGTGTGAAATGAGATCGTTAATTCTCAGATTGCCTTACCTTATTTGAAGCATGTTTGCATGCAAAAACTGCCCTGTTGGAGTACTAATGGAGAAGGCTTCTTCTAGTACTCAGCTATGCCTACCTATAAGGAAAAACAATCAAACAAACTAGTATTGCATATCTGTAACTGCTGACAACTTTTGTTTCAGCTACTGAGGTTGTGCTAGCGATAACGGAATCTGATGACTATTAAGAATAAAATTTTTGTAGTTTATGAAGTATAATGCTGAAGAGGTAATACAAGGGGTAATACAGTGGTTCATTCAGACTCCTATCTTAGCTGTAGTGTTTGGTTTTATTCTAAAAGTCCCACTGACTGAAGAGAAGAAAAGGAAGGGGCAAGGGCATGATAATAGGTTTAGCATGAGGTATATTGTGTATGTGTTAAATAGTCTCTTTATTGAGTATTTGCTGGACTACTTAGATCCACTTGCATACCAAAGCTTGAAGATCCTTATGTCTCTCCATTGTGAGTCATGGGATTTGTTAATTAAAAACCTAGAAATCAAATCCAGGTTTAAATCTTAGGTCTTCTTATTACTGGAAGAAATCTCTGTTGAACTCCATTTGGGTATGTCTCTTCTGGAGAGAAGGAGAAACTTTTCTGTGCTACCATTATGCCATCCCATAGCACATGTCCAGTGGTATTATAGAGAAAATCTGGTGACAGACACAGTAGCCTGAATGTGAAACTCTCTGATAAGTGAATGGCTAAAACCTAGATCTCTATTTTGATGCCAGTGGCCATCTCTATTTAAAATGCAAGATAAATTAATCCTTGCCCCCAACATTATCAGAATCCCACAGATGGTGCTATTATAAATCACTTCTGTTTATCTAAAAGTATTAGCATTTAACTCTAGGAGGAATGATTGTTGTCATGTGTGGTGCAGATCTTTTTAGATGCTGGGGTAATTTTTGCCTCAAGTAGGATGAATGTATGAAAAAAGCCAAAGCTACATACTTGTTTTAGTGATACTTAGAATCTTTTCTAGTTCCTTACTTATGAATATTTGGCTAAACAAGTAAAGTTTAGTGTGTTATTCATAAGGGTGCAAATAGCATTCACAAGAGCTGTTTAAGTCAAATTGTTATCATACACACATTCATTAACATTGGTTGATAATTAAAACTGGAGGCAGGCAGAGAAAAAGCTTGTGGCAGAGGAACAGAAGGGTTAAGAAATAATTTTGAGGATGAGGAGTTGGGGTAGATGGTTTGGGTGAAGGTGGGGTGGGTAATGAAAAACCTCCTGAAAGAAACGAAGCTCCAATCAATTTTTAGACACTTCTGTAAAGAAAATGAGGTAATCCAATCAAGGAATGCAAACCGAGCCATTTGGTCAGATGACCAATTACACTGGGGCAACATTGACTCATTAATATTTGTGCCATATGCTTATGAAGAATCCAAGGGCTACATTAAGCAAACTTGAAGCAACTGGGATTAACAGGTAACTCGTGGAGAGGAGGGGAAAAAAAAGGCCTAGAGAAATGATTAACTTTACTCATTGGGAATGATATGCCTCCCTTTCTCAACAAAGTCACTCTCAATGTCCTTGCTGTGTTATATTAATGATGGGCTTTGTCTCAGTGTCTACATTTTGCTCTGAATCATTTTGGATAACTCAGGTTGATGAGCTTTCTGTTTTTCCTTGGAAAGGCAGTCTGTGTTGCTTAAATGAAAGGAAATGTAAAGCTCTTTACATTTATGCAATCATTAATTAACTTGCTACAACTTGGTTGCACCAGGGGACTGAGTGTGTTAAAAATAGACATTGAAGTTAATGACAACTTTGAATAACTTTTCTGAATTTTGTCACTACAGTACTTAGCTATATTTAATTGATCTCCTTACCTGAAATCATAGTGATGTAGTGTCATGTATTAAGATCATTTCGTTGAGCCTATGCTTTTTCTACTTTTATTCTACTTCATATTTAGTGTCCTACAATGCACCACGGCTCTAGGTCTTGAATCAGTTCTAAGAAGGAATGGGGTTAGAAAAATCTTGTGTTGGGCTGTGGACCTGGTGTGGGAAAACTAATTTTGGTGTTTCTGTTTGTTTTCTTCCCCTTTGGAACTAAAATTACCCAAGGGGAGTAAATGATGTTCAGACCATGCTCACTGAGATGTTGTTTGGCTTGGTTAAATGTGCAGAGTGGCAGTAGGTCACTCGTGGGTTTAGAGAGCTTTTTAAAAAGGGAAAATTCCCTATTATGGATAATAATCCAAGGCCAAACTGCAGCGTTGAAAGTACAAGCAAGGAGTGCAGTTCTGTTTTACTGTTTCACACTTTAATTTGCTATATAACCATATAATATTGTGAGAGGGCTGAAGATGTGTAGCTAAAGATGCTTTAGACACATTTTTGTTTGTGGCTATGCAAATTCTTGTCTTGATAATATGGAGGCACTTTGGGCTTATCCTGTGCTTAAGTCCTAGTACGACTAACATGGTGAGGCTGCACAGGCATGCTCTACATACATTATATACTCAGAAAATATAATATGGAGGTAATTGGTCTCATAACTTAAAAATTAATATGAACTGTTTAGAGCAGTGAGCTAGGATGTGGGAAAGTTAAACTGCTGGTCACTGCACTCACAAAGGATGGTTTTGAGCCCGAATTTCTTTCTTATTTGTTTCTTGGATTTCCATGCTCTGGAGGAAGTTTCATGGCTGCAAATGTCAAAGGAAAAGAAATGCCAAATTGCATCCTGGAGTCAAGACCTTAAATCTGTTTAAAGATTGCCACTTCTTTTGCTTACAAGCGATATGTTCCCCAAGCTCCCTTAAGCATCATGACTAACCAACCTCTTAGAATACCATTTGTAGGTGTTTTCAAGCACCTGACTTCTACCTGGCATTTCCAGTAGGTTCTAAAGAATCTAAAAGCCAAGGGTCACAGTGCTGAGTCTAACCCCTTTGTGAATCCATCCCAGTTTGCTTTCTGCATAGAATTAATAGAAGCTGCAGAAATCTCTAATGGGCTTCATGTTTTCTTGGACCTCTTCTCATTTTCCTCTGCTACAGACTCTCTCTATTCCAAAACTATTTCACAGTCTAACAGACTTTACTCCTAGGAAAACTTTTCAAGAAATCAGTCTACATTTTCTTCTTAAAGTGAAATAATGAATCGCTATGCATAGAACTCTGTATCCTCTCCCAAGTTCGTTACTGTAATTTTTTTTGCACCCTAAAGAATAGCACCTTAGTGTTGATATACTTCAATCCACCAGATGTCAACTGTTAAGAGTTTCTGTGAAGTGAGATCATGCTCTTCCAGGCCTTTTGTGTGAGTCAGTTGAAAAGACTTTGCAGTGTTTGTGAGGAGGGGAAGGGCTTATTTTCATTCTACAACAAAGTTGCTTTCTTTCTAATTAAGACAGTGAAAAATTTTACTTTGTCTTCATTGTGGCAAAATAGAGGACAAGAAGAAAGAAAAAAGTTGAATTAGAACCTTCTGTGTGCAGTGTTTTGTCCCTGAACACTCTGCCAAATAGGAAGCAAAAGGTAATTTTTTTCTCTTAAATGTATCTTAATTTCCTTCATGTTCCTGTAAAACAGTGGAAGCTGAAGTAAAAAGATGAGCCACTAACAAATAATGGGATTTTATCATTGTTCATAAAGTACAATATATTGATTGATCATTTCTGGTTTATATAAAGGCAGTCGACTGAAACTTCAGGCACAACAGCAATCATTATAAAATACAGAGAGTTTAATAGCTTAGCATCTGAAAAAGTACTCCAAAAGAAAGTTCCACAGTGCTTCGGTCTGTCTCTATAACCTCCTTGGGAAAGCCAACAACAACAGTTAGGTTTTGCAGCATGACTTGAAGGTCAATAAATCTTGGCTCTGCTAAACCAAGGAGGGAAATAAAAATTCTGGAACCATAATCCGTTCACTTGAAGTGTCCAGTGGTCCATCTTCTCCCCAGTAATTCAGAGGGCTTTGATGCTAACCGATTCCACTGAACAGATCCCTAGGAGGAGGTTGGTTTCTAAAGCTACCCAGATCCAGATCATTTAGTGCTTCAAATCTCAAAGACAATACTTCAAACAGAGCAGCTAATTGGAAAGTGACACAAATAACAAGAGTGAGATATGACTGCAGTTGCAGAAAGAGGCCACAATAACCCAAATATCTTTATTTGAAGATATTAGCAGGATCCGTTCTCAGTGCAAAGCTGTATGGAATATTTGGTGTTATTCAGGAAGCACAGGAGATCTGGGACAAAAAGCATTTGGTCTAGGGACTCTCAAAGGGACTCTGAACAGTGAGGCAGGCACTGCTGTAAAGAAGACCCTCTCTCAGACCACAAATCTGACTAACAACAGTTGCATAAAATTGAAGCACTCTGCTGTTGTCCAGTAGACTATGTGCTCCTTGCAATGCTTGTGTCACAGCTCAAGTCACCTTTCTTACTCAGGATTCTCCTTTGCAGAGCACATAAAAGGGACAGAAATCTGGCAGAAAGCTTTGTAGGACGGGGAATGTGTGTGGGGATCCTTTGGGCAGAGCAATTTTCAACTGCTGTTACATGATTCACTGGGGCACAGATAGGCCTACCTGCCTGAGAAATTTTGCATAGAGACCTCGGGAGTTACCCGCTGCAGATCTTCAGGTTGGTGGACAGGTCTGTTTTGGCTGTTTTTACAACAAGCTCTTTCTTGCTCATGTGGTATTTTCTGTAAAAGCAACATTTTAAGTCAGATGGGATCAGTTTTTGTCTGAACTGCAGGGGAAGAGCACGTTTTTTTAGAACAGCTGCAAATGAACTAAAACTTAGCTGGAAATGGTCAGGCAACAGTCCAAACTAACATTAAAACAACAGAAAGGGTGAAGCAAAGTGCTTATTTTTGCTGAATCGATAGCTCTGTCCAGGTTAACTTCAAGGTGTTGCTTACTTCATTGCCATGCATCACATAATTAATTTTTTCTGCATTTGGAGATCCAATTTGTGCTTCAGGCTTCCCGCTGAGGCTTCACCTAGGTTTTAGTTTAATTTAGCTGGAGAGTTGCTTTTTTTGTGTGCTTGCTTCCCCTCCCTCTGCTTCTAAATCTAACTCCACATCGGCAAAACAAGGAAGCATTGCGGTTAAAAGCCTAATGGAGAAGCTGGCTCTCGTACGCGGTATTCTCACCCCACGAGAAATCTTGGAAATGGTGCATGTCTATGGTAACTAATGCAGCCTCTGCAATGATAAATTTATTCCTTCATTTGCGAGCAAAATTGATGCACATTGCTGGGTCTTGATGACCTCTGCTTTTCGGGGTTTTTTTTTTTTTCCCTCTAATTTTCTTGCCCTGTTTGCATAACATTGTGCAAGTTTGGAAAGAACTTATGGCTTTTTAGGACTTAAAGATTCAAGTAGTCACATCTCCTGCTTTTCTGTACTTTCAGTATTATTTAAAGCAAACAAACAAGGAAAAAAAATCTATTATACAATGTTCTATATAGGAATGATTTGAGCTACTCAGCAGTCTTGCTTCAAAACATTTCCTTAAAAAGGTAAGTCTACTCAGTCTTAGATTTTCTGCATAAAAGCTGGATTAAAAAGCCAAGGCACTGGGAAATAAGGCAGGTTGATGTCGGCAACATATTAAACTGGAAAAATTTTGTTGACTATCATGCCCCATGCTGCTGTATGTAAATATTAGCTGCAAAATAGCACAATTTGAACATTATTATTATACATTCAAAAGTATTTCTCTTATAATTATAGAATAAACAGAAGTGCTTACACCTTACTACCAAGTATTCACTTTGCACACACATTTTTTTCTTTGTTTTTTAATGTTCTTCATTAAAAAATCTACATATAGAACACATGTTTTTCCAAACTCTAGACATCTTGTAATTTCAATGTACTGATGAAAAAGGAAAGGAAAGGAAAGAAAGGAAAGGGAAAAAAAAGCAGATAACTTGAAGACTGCTTATAATTAAAACACATCACACTATTGTGAGTGGGAATGCTGAAACTGAAAAAAAAAAAGTATTTTTCAGCTTGATTAGCGACCTGGTGATACAGAAACTGAAAACAGTTCTGCCATTTTCAAGAAATTTTGGCATTCTCCTTAAATAAGACAGGGAGGGAGTTCCTCAGGTCAGTGGGCTACCTTTGCTCTGTTGTAGGCAATTGCATCAGTAATAAATTTAACCACCCCTGCATGAAGCTTAGTCAGAATTTTGCCCCCATTACTCCTATTACAAGAATTTTTTAAGCTCTTATTCTTTTCTTTTTAACAGTAAAAGAGCAATTAATGACAGTTCTACAAATTGAATGACTTCCATCTTTGGCACACAGAATATTGCGTAAAGAGTGAGTTATTTATGATAATATGTGACTGTTACCTCAGACATTTTCCCAGTAGATGTTTGGGTTCTCTAAAAATGAAACAACTATCTGGGTCTGCATTCTGAAAACAGGGAATGAAAGCTCTGGGGAGAGAGGTGATGCACACAAGGTCATTTCAGCCGACTAATAGCAAAGTTGGGATTAGAGGCAAATCTCTGCAGTCCCAGGCCCTTGCGTTAACCAGGAGATCACACTGCTTTCCCCTAAGGTTAGAGAGAGATCTCTCCTCTGCTCAAGGAAGTGATTGGTGATAAAACTGTGTTAACTGCCAAGGATTTCTGTAAGTACCTTGAGGCTTAAACTGCCTGTCCCCCAGGCACAGCAGTAGAAGGGTGCTGTGAGCTGACACTGAAAGCCTTGAAATATAGCATCGTGTGTATTTTTTTTCTGAAAAATGCAAACTGTAACCGCTCTGTCTCCCATACCCATTTTTATTAAATGTATGCACACAGCAGATGAGCTCTGCCCTCTTTCTGAGGCCATTCAATTAAACTTATAATTAGACATTCGCAGTTGCAGCAGAGAAACAGTTAGTTACAATACTGTCTTAGCTGAGCTCTGCTAAATTAAGAGCAACACAGACACAGAGAAGGTTCCTTCTGGAAGCTGTTTACTGCCTAAACAGCTGAGTCCAAAGCTGACAGAGTAGGGCACAGAAAAATGATATCGCTTTTGTCATCTCTAACAGACTTGAAATGGACCTGAATCCTGTTTCTGGTCCATAGCTCAGCTACGAGCCTTCCTCAAGGAGCAGCCCTTTGAGTGGTTTTACATTTGAGTTTTCAGAAGCATTTAGGGCCAGATATTAAAAACCTCTTTTGTGCTCACTGTTTGAAGATAAAAGCAATCCCAGGCTTAATTTTGTTCCCTGAAATCTCTGTGGGTGTAGTCTCCATTGGTATTTGGATCTCCAAGTGCTTATTTAAAACTTGGTTTTTTTTTTATTTAAAACTTCATTTGGATTCCAAAACTACTCTGGCAAGGGCTTCACATCAGAGGCTGAGCTTTTGTTTATACTTAAAAGCTCGTAATTGGGTAGGGGTCCCAGGTGAAAAAAATCAGCATGAACAGGTTGTAACCACAAGGGAAAGGTGGGAGCTGCCTGGGGAATCTCAAAGCTTTGCTCCTTGTGCAAGCTCCCTTGGGCCTTCTGGTGCTTCCACAGGGTCAGTTCTTCACTGCTTGAAGGAGCTTAGATAGCCCGTGCCTTTGAGATCCTGATTGAAATTGATAGAAAGCAATCAGAGTAAAGGGAGAGTAAAGTTAATTAAAAACAAACCCATTTTGCAGAATTTCCTTCCCTCAGGATTCAGTCTTGCTCCACCTTGCCTTATTTTTTATGCCAACATAGAAGTCCATGCCTTCACTGGAATTGCAGGTTGTAGGACAGAGAGAGAAATGAATGAACCTTGTTTATGCCTGGCTTTTGTCTCATGCATTTGGTTGCTTATTTTAATATATATATATGAACTCTCACACTTGCCACATGGAAGTGAAAATCCTGATCTGATCCTAGCCATGCTGCATGGTTTGAAATTAGTGAGGAGTTACCTAAATTTCTAAATAGCACAGCCCTCGATATTATAACTTCCAACAGAAAGCAGTTTATTCAGAGGTTTTTGACCTAAAACACATCATAGTGGTATCATTGCCATCAAACATGTACCTTGGTTATCATAGGGATTATAGGAACAAAGAGAGACAAGCTGGCTCACTTGCATACGTATGTACATACACACATACACACACACACACACATACACACATACACACATTCCCCATAAATGCAAAGCTACAGAAATTTCGCTGTTAAAAAAATAAAAACCCAAATCACTTTTATATGACTTTGAAACTTTATATAAGCAGCTTTCCTGGCTCCATCCTGTTTCTCTCTAAAATAGATGTCAGAGCACAAAAAGAATTTTGCAAGAGTACTATTCTGCATTGGAATTTAAGAGGAGCCATTGTAGTGAGAAAACAAATGTTCTAGAAGAGTTTCCAGTTTTTTTTGCTCTTTAAAGGTGCATATGATTAACAGACAATTTAGGCTCTTTTGAATTTAAATCTAAAGCTTATTTTTAAAATGGTTGTTGTATGAATATCTTTAGATTTTGGTGTTTCAAAATCCTGAGATTGGGTCTAAGTCTTCTATCTTGTTCTCACTTTAATTAAAATATTTCCTTACATATGGTGCTGTAGTTATACCTCTGGTTTGATTCCAAATTTTAATTACATCTCAGATTACCAAATCTCAGTGTTTCTGTATAATTCAATGTAAAACATTCAGTAAATGGTAAAATACTGTTGGAACAGAGAAGAAACTCACCTTGAATTATAATAAAGACATCTTTTCTATTCAAAAAGTATCCATGACCAGACAATGATATGTTCAGATCTATTGATTATTTTAGGGAACTCTTTTATTTTCCTGAGTATCTCACAGATGTTTACTTCCCTGTATGGATTGTTCACTGTTAGAAACTGTATGCCATCACTTAGCTCTGATTGATCGTATGAGTCAAGTGATGCTGTTTTCATTTGCTGACTTTAACTTGTGCAGTCATTACCAGGGCAGACACTTCTATATGCTAATTGAAAATACTCTTATCAATTAGTAGATGTGCATAGGGCCTAGGAGTTTGATGTCCGTTATCATTTTTACCAGCAACATTCATCCAATTGTGCAAAACACTAAGAGGAAAGGATCACTAAAGGGACTGGAGCCAAATATTTGAATAAAGTCATGTTTTTATTTTTTTCATTATTCAGCTAACTATAGATTTTAGCATTCATCGATAATCCAGTGAGTGACAGACACTCTATAATTAATATGCAATCTCTAAAATTAAAAATAAATTTAGGTTATCTATGTGACAGTGAATAACTTCTAATGTCATTTTCCGAGAAATATGTGAAAGGAGAATTTATGGGAGAGAGTCCACTCTGTTTTGTAGGGAAAACAGATGTTCATTAATAAACAGGCTGACCACGGAGCACTGGAACTACCATCTGGATGGGATGTTGCACAGGATTTTTTTCTCCATTTTAAAATTTAGTTAGTGAAGCTCTGGTAGGGATCAGGTGATTTTTTTGATTGTATGGTTAGAAATATGTTAATCCATTTTTCTTTCCTTCATGCAGTTTCTCTCTTCATGACTTTAAACAAATTAATATAAAGGATGATCCATAAAGCATTTTATAAAGCTCTGGAAATGACAAATAAAGAAAAGCAAAGCTGTAAGCTGTAATGGCATCTCTCAGTTCTCACTGCAAAGCTGGTAGTCTTGTAGAATGGTGTCCACATTCTTGTCTCTCAGCTATCATATACCAATAATGTGATGTGTGCACACTCTTAGTAGGCTGCATTGCAGTAGGACCTAGAAATAACAATGGGAATCAGGCCTCCACTTGTGCTGTGCTCTATACTTCTTTGTAGGGATAGATTGTCCTTACCCTGGAAGGATTTACTACCTGGAACCGCATTGTGGCTTGTTAGATAACCAGGATAATGACGACATTTTAGGTGTTCATTAAGTTCATTTTAGGTGAATGAAGTATTCATCATCATTGTCTAGGACATACGCATATATGATGCCCTAAGTAGATCCTTATTTTACATAAATAAAAGTGAGGCTACAGATAAAGTCACTAATTAAAAAAAAAAGAAAAAAAAAACAAGAGGTCCTTTCTCCTCTGTAAGAGCTTTGATGCAGGATGCTGTTTGCCTTTTCCATCTCAGTGGATATTTCTTTTAGACATTCCTGTGGTCACTGCTTATCTTTTTCTGCCAATAAAATGGATACAGAAATTCATATCCAACACCTGGCGTGCTGGGAGGCTTTACCCCATTGTAGGGCTCTTTGAGATGCTGGGAAAAGAGAGTGGAAGATTTTATTACACAGCGCTGATGTTTCCATGTTTCTTGTGACTGGTGCAGGGGAGTAGCATTACATAGGTTAGATCAAGCAAAGTGCGATAGATGTCAGATAATTACAGGCGATTATCTATTAATTAATGTGCTTGGCCTTCCCCTAATATTTGTATACCTTCTTCAGTGCCTTTCCCTACATGCTATCGAGATTTCTAAATACTTTCTCAGCAGCCAAAACAAGAAATGACTTGATATTAAGTGTGTTTCCTATTCTGTAGTCACTACTAGCTGCCAACAATTCATCAGTATGCTGCTTATTAATTTCCTGCAACGCACTGTTTATTGATATTGCTTTTATTGTGGTACCTCACCTCAGCCATGAAGGGAGGACATGCACCTTCATCTCGCGCTAATGGCATTGCTGCCAATGCAGCAGGGAGGCTGAAGAGCAATGTGACTAATAAAACACAGCCAATAAAAATATGAAGGAAAAAATGTCCCTACTAGTAAGAAATGCATATTCCAAGTGCTTGCGCAGTGCCTGGAGCTGTTAATCATCGCTCCGTGGGCACCCCTAAACAACTCTAAACAACAGTTAGAAAAGGATCAGATGGCTGTTTAGGGGACTCGGTAGAGAGGTATTTGTTTGACTGGCGGGTAGCCATGCTTGTAAGGTGCACTATGAATAACAACAGTTGCTGAAACAGAAAGATGAAGGATTTTTACCCGTATGCTATCTGCAGGACTCTTTCCCACTTTGTGTGGGGAGATAAAAAAGGAGCCAGGCTTAGGCAGTGCTGGCTTCTGCAGGCAGTGCAGGGGCTCGCCAAGCAGCCCTCCAACAAGGACAAGCCACAACGCAAAGAAATAACTGCTCTGAGCAGCTTTTCTAGGGCTGCTTCTCATCAGGGTGAAAAAGCTCAATCTCTCACTGATTCTCACTGTTTCATAATTGTTTTTTCTCTGTTTCCTTCTTGCATTTGTTATGGAGGCAGCTTGTGGACATGCTTTCTCCCTCTCCTAGTTCGTATGTAATCTTTCCTCTTGGATCTGTTAATGACAATGCTTTTGCTCCGTGGCTTTCTTGTCTCCCCTTCTCTTCTTCTGGTCCTTACTCTTGCCTGCTGCTACCAAAGGACAGTACTGCAGGATGCGATACCCTGGGATGTGGAGCACATATTAGGTGCTCTCCAAGACCTGGGGACAGCTAACCTTGGGGCCTGAATTTGGTGCCCCTCCACATGCCAAGCATCTTTCCAGCACGGCTGTATGGTGCTCTGGCAGAGCGGGGCTAGTATTTATCATTTTGCATGAAGTTAAAAAAAATGCATATAATCATCATCAGTCATTCATTATCAGCCCCTCTCAGCCTACTGCTGGGCAAAACCTTCTCCTCTGCTTGAATCCCTCGTGCTGATCACTGTGGTTTATTTATTTATATATTAATTTTTGCCAGAACTTTACCACACACAAAGAGGATACAGCTGGAGATACTTGAACACTGTTTGGCAAGACCAAGACCTCCTTGTCAATCACAAAAAGTCTAGCTTATTTTTGGTGAACTCTTGTGGGATCCCATAGCTGATCTGAAACCCATGCCAGCAGATCTCCTATCACCTATCTAGAAGCCCATCTGTGCTTCAGCAATGCTGAAGGTAGTAGTGATGGGGACATACAACTTATTTCATCTTATATAAGCTCAGATGAGTAGCAAGGCTGGAGCGTTTGAAATGCTTCTGAGGGAAGAGTGAATTTTAAAAATTCACATAAGCATCCAGGGGCTTGGAGACTCAGCCAAACTTCTGTGAATTACAAACACTGAGAGATTAAGCTTTCCTGAGACTTTTTCCTAATGCTTCCTGATTCAAGGGAGGTTTTTTGGCAGATGCTTCTCACTGTTGCTTCACAGGTCCAAAACCATGGGGATCTCTTGTATGAGAAGACAAACTCATTTTTAAATATTGTGTTTATGAGGTCTGCTCCAAATGGGAATAAATATCATGGTGTTTTAAAGTGGTGTCAGGAAAGATCATTGCCTTGAGGATTTTCAGCGTCATTAACAAAGGCAAGGCTGTAGACCTTGACCTTTAGAAACCTCCAGGTGCCCATGGCTGTCTGAGGAATCCTCACTCACCTCCTCAAAGTTGCAGCAGCCTTGTTGCCTAACCCTGGAAGTGCTAAAGCTGCCCGGTTGTATGTATTTCTGACACACACACACTCCTTCATCAGAGAGCCTGAGCTTGGGGTGACTGACATTTGTAAAGCTTCCTGGTCCCTGAGCCTGCTCACAGCAGGAGTCTCCAAGTAGTGTCCCCTTGGCAGTCCTTCCTGGGGGCTGGTAGAGAGGGTGAACTCTAGACCAGCTCAGAGGACACAAGCTTGGGAGTCTGTGCACATACGTGTCTTTGAGAGCAGAGCAGCTCTGAGAGCACACACAAGGATAGAAGGTGGGGAATAGGGGTAAGGGGAGGTCCATCTGTCTCTTCCCTTCTGCAGACCACTGGGTCAGACGTTAGTTGCAAATTTCCACTCAGTCAGTCCCACCGATACTTGCCCAGTGGCCTTTGCTATGATATTTAGTGTCAGGTGGCATAAGAGAGTCCTTGCATCCCGGTGTGACAGAGGTTATGTGCTGCTTGTGCAGTACGTAGTATAGGAGCTTGGGCAGCAGATTTCAGTGCAGGCAACGCATGTCTGAGATGCAAAGTCTGAAGGTAAGGTTTAGCTCTTTAGCCACTCCTGTCCAGGAGAATAGGATCTGCAGACATCTGCAGGTAGAAACCAGTGCTGCTTGCTCAAGGGATGTCCTATAAGCTGTCTACCTAGTACAGCTGAATCCTAAAAAGTGTTTTGCCTTTTTGTGGGTCTTCCTGAAAATGCTTAAGCTGCATCGTGTAGTTCATTTAAAAAACAAAACAAAACAAAACTCCAAAAACTTATATTTTGAGAATGTAGCTCGTGCAAAACTATATAAAGAGCAGTATTTTCAAAACTATCTGTGACTGTCTGCATGCTTATGCTCCCAATTCTCTTTAAAAATCCTTTCACTTGAAGATGTGGATACTTCCTCAGCTTTGTCTCTCTAACTGCTGCTGTTACGTAGCTTCTTATAGTGCAGCTCACCTGAAACGCATCAGTTTGAGACACAGTAAATTGGCTTGTTTGGAGGGGTCTAACATCAGACAGCAAGGCTTAACGCTTAAGACAATGAGGTTGAAGCCAGACTTGCCTCCATGTCACCCAAAATAAACAGTAATGATGATGATAATAGGAGAAAAGACTCATGCTTCCCTCTGCAATGTGTGTCTGTCTGGGAATAACAGTGAGAATTGGTACAAGTTGACAGGAAAAAAATGCTTCTCACAAACTCAAACATTTGTAGAAAGGGAGAAAGGTCCTTTTTGTTTTAGAGGTGAAACTGGAATGGAAAATGAGGTGTAAATACCTTCTCTATAGCCTGTGAGAAATTATTTTTATTGCAGTGAAATAGTCCCTTTTGGCTTCTATAACTCTCCTCACAAAAATATTCCTTTTCAAATGAAGATAATTTTACCTCTTTTATGTTACAGTTTGTTTAGTTTGCTTTTAGTAAAAATATGTAAACATAATACTTTGATATTGGTACAACTATTCTTTCCTGACTTATTCTTGAAAAGGAGCTCTGTGTATCATGAAATTTGTGCAGGGAGGAAAAGAAAAGTTACCCAGTTAAAAAAAAGATTATCCAGCTGAATTTACCTGAATATAGGTATCAAAATGCTTGTTTAAGTATTCTGCTATAAGCAAAAGTCTTAGAGTCTCTATTGTTTGATTAATTTCTAGTTTTATATAATGTGGGGTTTATTCAATTTAGCAGTACTAGAGGAGAACATAAAAGCGCTAAAACCCAGAAACACAAGATGAAGAATTCTTTCTTTAAGAAATATTAGTGCCCAAATTGTTGATTTTCTATGACCTTGCACTCTTTGGATTCACTCACTAATTTCCAGCAAGTAAATCAGTTATATATGTATCTGTGTGTACATGTTGTGGATATACAGTAAAATGTGTTTGACTCTAGCTTTTTGCTACAAATAGGAGAGCCAAGCCCATTGTTCCTAAGTTGCAAATGTAAAATCATTTATGACTTTGTAATTTTGCCATTTTGCATACTATTAACATGAGATCAGTTTGCAGTTTTGTAACTCACATGTCCTTAGTTCTCAAAGCAAAGCCCAGAGATTTATGAATCCAGGTGAATCAAAGCTTCAGAAAAAGCTCTCAGAGAACAGAGATTTGCACAGTTCTTATCTTCTGCCAAATTATTCAAGCGGAGAGCAGAGAAAATCTTTTATATACTATTTGGAAAGTGAGGAAGGGAGGAATATAAGCATAACATTAGGTAATACAGGCTTCTTCACCTTCCTGTAAGAATTTTGATTGATAGATTCCTCTGCAGTCTCCTCCATTAGGCTAATTTAGAGAGTCATCTACGTGTTGCACATATAACTTGCTAAGATTTTCAAATTACCCCTTTAGAAAAGTGATGCTCTCTAATATCATTAATTAAACCCACTTCTTCAGTATGTCTCTATGCCACAAACATACCTTAAAATGAAATCTATTAACAAATCGAACTGTGGGGAATTTGGAGGTTTTAAAAATGCTGGTATTGGTTTCTTTCATTGTTTCCCCCAAACTCCACCCCCTTTAAAATGGTTAGTCTTTATATATTTTAAAACCATAAGGGACCACCATGAACATCAAATCTTACCTCCTCCTTAAAACTAGCTATAGGCTCTGCTGAATTAATTCCTGTCTGAACTAGAACATATCTTTTTGAAAGTCAACTTCTCACTTCCCAGCATATGAAAAGGTCTCCCATGACACCCATAGACCTTTCAGAAATGGACAGATTCTTCCGAGGGTGCAGACAAATTGAGTTTTTCCTGGGAGGTACTGCCCCACTCTGAGTTGATAAAGGAAGACCCAGGATTGTGTGATTACTTCTTTTGCACTGTGTGATGTTCCTGGAGCTTGTGCATCTTCTGCTTTATGAGATATACTTGGCCTAGGGGAGCTAAGTGGAAGGATGAGGGAGAAGAGGAGGTGCATAATGGTATGGCCTCCAGCACTATTATTTATGACAGTATCCTTCCAGCAATCTGTGCCTGCATAGGGTGAAGGCATGGTTTCAATTCTGCCCTTGAAACATGGATTAAGCAATGTTGCTAATACATATTTGTCCCTGTGGCTGTCAAACATTTCACTGATACTAGACTCTGTAGACAGCTTAATAGCTAGGTCTTCTGTCAATGTTACTGCAGCAGTGTCTCCTTTGCTTTAAGATGCTGTTCAGATTTATTCAAGCAATAGGTATAGCATGATGCTTGGTAAATAGCAGCACCTGACTGTATACTTGTATCATCACTGCTTGCTGACATCCCAAGTGACCAGACAAAATGGATAGACTATGGAAACCAAGTGCTAAGAAGAATTCAGTGAGCGAAAGTTGGAAAGATCATCTGGTCTCTTCCCTATTTTATGTCTCCTAACAGTTACATACACAATATGTTATTATTCTAGAAGCCTCTGAACAATAACTATCATTCAGAGGAGCTGAAAACTTGTGTATCCAACAATATTGGACAAATGACTTCATTCGTGCTGTTAGTATGGTAATATTGATTTAGCCAAATTTTTACCAGCTTTTCACATTCTATGTAATATTTTTCTTATGACCTCACTTAATTTCTCTTGATGCCAGAGGCTGGAATTATCTGTGCAAAGATAAAGGATATTCCATGCTGCTAAATTACAGTTGACCTTTATGGTGGAAGGTGAAGAATATTTGGCTTCTTAATGCTATAGCTAGTAGCTGACAGTGGAGTAATAATCAGTAATGACTCTACTTAACACTTGCTTTGATTCTCAACTTTGGCTTCCCAGACTATCAAGCTCTTTCCTGATTATTTTCGATTGGAGCTGATTTTTTTCTCTTTATGACGGATGATTGGAAAGCTGTCATGAACTCAATCAGGCCTCATCCCATCAGACAAAAATAACCTTTGGAAATATTTTTATTCTTCAACAAGTGTTTACTCTATCTAATGCTTGCAGATAACTGTTCATGATGAGCAGAATACTGCATGTTAGTACATCTGAGTCTGAGGTTAGAGGGTTTTATTGTGAATGGAGGCCCTTCCTACACCGGAAAGCTCTGAACCACTGTCCACTACAGAAGTTTCAGCAAAATGCAAGTGCATTCAGACTCATAAAAAATCTTTTGTAACAAAGCAATCACCTAGATCTTTCTGCATTCTTTTTATGTGGTTTGAGTTTCCCTTTTCTTCCAATAATTATTGCATAAAGTACCCGTGGACTTTATTTAATTCTGTTTTCTACATTGAATCAAACAAGCCAGAATGTCTGGGAATTTAACTCCTGTGATATCCACTGTACAAATTAGAGTTACATTGTACTGTAATTCGTTTGAAGTTCCTTCAGCACCAACCGTCACATGCACAATCACACCTTGAAAAACACTTCCTCTGTGTGACTTTGCTGTAGTTTCAGACTTTTTTTGCTAGCCTCCAGGGACATGCAGACCTTCGCACTGACCTACATTTCAGCTAATTCTCCAACTGAGTCCCTCTTTGTTTACTGCATTTTGACAATAATACTTTTATGTCCTTTGTCTGCCTTCATGCCCACATCCATGATCTATTGATACCTGTTCAGTCCTCTCTAACATTTCTGTTTTGCCTTGAGGTTTTTAAATGGAAGAAAAATGCAGTGTGCTTAAACTTACCTGCAATATGGAGAGATAACATTTTTATTTTCTCTCTCATTTCTACGATAACTATTTGAGGGGAAGATATTATTTGTCTTGAATTTCTATATTAGAACATGGAGCATCTGAAGCATGGGACAGTATCAATACATCTTATAGCTTAAACTATTTTTTGTAATCATACATTTTTTCTTAAGCAGTGACACAAGATCAGTGTTCAAATTCTTCTACAAATGCTTCTGCTTTCCTAACTGATTTGTGTGAATTAATGTTTAAAATAAATAGGGCGTAGTCACATTAGTGGTGAAAGGTGCACCTTTAAAAAGATGAAGAAATGAAATATCTTTATTTATCACAGGATATCTAGTAATTCTGGCCAGGTTGAGACTGAGTTTTCTATTAGTCAGGATTTACCTGCAAAATAAGGATTTGTAGAGTAGGTTTATTCAGGTCCTCAATGGGAACTGTTTTTCATTTGAAATATTTTCCTGTACCTCTGGCAACCAAGTTGACACTCTGTGTTTTGCCATTTACTAGTCTGTCCTTACTGACCTTCATATCTTCCCCAGTCCCCTTGGGCATTAAACCTACTGTGTCCTGCTTTATTACCTAGTCAACTTCGCCTCTTCCTCTCTGCCTGGAGTTTGGTAAGATTAGTTCAATGATCAGAGAACAAAAAATAGCCATGTGACTGGCTTGACCAATCTCAGAGCCTGACTACTGAACTGCAAATATCAGATACTGGGAGTACTACTCATAGGGAACAGTTTACGAGCAATTTGTAGGCTGAAATTGGTTTGCAGAAAACATTTATTGGACAGCTTCAAATAGAAAACAAACTTGTAAAAACAGCAGTTTGTTCATGGGCTGCATTCACGAGTATGATAAATTATGTGGTAGAAATTGTTTGCCCACTGTTAACTTCGCTGAGGGAGACGTAAGATACTGCTGATGCCACTGGAGAGAGCTCAGGGCCCATCACCCCTACACTACAAGAATACTGTTTAAATGAAAGAACTCATGTGGAACGAAGCAAATGATGGAATAAACATTGCAGATGCAATTGAAGGTGCATGCCAACTTATATGAATTAGAAATGAATGTTAATGTTCCTTAGATCAAGAAATTACTAGCTTGTATCCAACTCATAAGTTCTCAGTTCTAAAAATATGATGTTTAAATTGTTGAAAATGGAAACTTCGGCTGTACTATGTCATCCAAAATATTTAACCCTTCTTTCTTGCCCTCATTCTTCTCTCTTTCCTGGGCTGCCCCCCATACCAACCTAACAAAGAAGGAAGCACAGTCCAATCGACATGACATCTTTCTGACAGTCATGGTCTGTAGCTCATTTCATTTATGCAAATTCTGTTCCTCAAGGCAGGTATTCTGATGTGTCAGCTGTATGTAACACGGGCACTTTGTAGCTCAAATGACATTCTTACTTAGCTCTGATAATTGTCCCGCGCTCTTTAATGTCTAAGAAGCAAGTGGATCAAGAGCTGCCATTCCAAGTTTCCTAGGTGAGGAGAATAAATGCTGAATGGTGTGGTTTTTTTAGCTGAAGGTTTGTTTATGTTGAATAAATAAGGTTTTTTTTTATGTTAAATTCTTATTATTGTGAAATAAGATGTGAGGCAAATTTTGATTGGCTCCTTTAAAAATATAAATTACCTGAATGTCTTTAAAAATGGAGCTGCAACTCTCAGTAAAGTCAAAAGCAGTTCCTCTCTGACTTTGAGAGTAAATTTTGCTCACAGATTGTAACTTAAACTTATTTTTATCTGAAGTACTATGTTGCAGAGGCTGGTATGAGATTTATTGTGATGCATTAAACCATCTGTTCCCAAGGACTGTGCTTCACGTTCCAGCACTAGCCAATGCTTGTGATGCTGTGTTTGTGATTCTCAAAGCTCTTTTGCCATTTTAACTTACTTGCAAGGAACAGAGGGTTTTCACTGACTTAAAAAGCAGATGTCCTGGTCAAGTCTTGAGTAGAATACAGCTACAGTGATACTTGCAATGTTTTGCCACTGACTTTTTTTTTATTATTTCTTGTCCAGATTCCTATTAGCCAGTCTCACAGTTAAAAATAAGATATAAAGATGTAGCTTTTCCAAGATGCATTAGTGAATGAAGCAAATATTTTGTCTTTAACATGGGGGTGTAATACACCTCTGCTTCTTTTGAGCCAGCTAGCTAAAGAATGTCTTTCTTTTTTCTTTTTTCTTTTTTTTTTAAATAGCAAAATATAAGGACAAAAGGATGAAAGGTGCAGCTGGTGATCAAAATTAAAATGAAGTGATCTTTTCTGCTATTTACATGGAAAAAGGCAGGTGTAAGTATTGCATTTAAAACTCATCTTACAGGATTTGTTCAGTAACAACATTGTTTTGTTATAACTAGAATGAAATAAATTGGAGACATAATAATTTATTTGCCCCAAGGGAGGTTTGGAGCTACCTCCACTGAATTCACTGAATTCTTATGTTGCATTTGTCAGAGCGTGAATTACTGGTTACTCCAAAATCCCTACAGAAATTTGGATGTTAGTTTTCTCTTGTGAGTTTTTCTTTCCCTAGAGACTGTATTTCTATTTTTTGTACTATAGATTGTCTTTGTGGATGCTGTCTTGTGGATGCTTGAGGAAAGAGGCAAAGATTAAGATCTCTAGACTGACAGTAGATGTAGCTCAGAGGACTCAGGTGATCCAAGCTGATAGGTATTCACTAAGACCTGGAAAGCATGGCTTCCTTGCCTAGGTGCCTCATGGAGGCAGTGACCTACATTTTTTGCTCAATTTCATACTTGATTTTGATGCTCAGGACAAAGTCATGACTTGGGAGGCATCTGTGAGGAAGCCAGCAGAGCTGGACTGTAGCCAGGAGACTGTACTGACCAATAAGAAATCTCTGAACACATTTAACAGCCTGTCTTCAGGCATGTGATTGGGAGAGCTGGAAGTGGGCTGGCACTATAGGGGACCCAACATCCTTGGAGACCCTCCTAGAAATCAAACCTCCCTCATGACCTCTGTCCTCTTTTTTGTCCAGAAATGCCGTCTACATCCTTTGGAAGCAAATTCCTGGTAACCTGAAAGTGTGACTTCATAAATACAATGGAGTGACACAATCCCAGCTTGTTGGATAACTTCTGCTCAAAATAACTGACTTCATAGGAGGAAGAGGAAAGAAGGAGAGTAGTGTGCTTAAGCCACCGTTCCACGAAGGAATGGATTTTCCTCACATATGAGTGTGATTTAATGATGGGTTTTGCCTGAACAGATCAGAGGTATGCAGAGGTTTCTAGCAGAAACTCTGCCACTAAGTACTGGAAAGGCAAGGTGCTTTATCAGCTGGCAGAAGACAAAATGATGAGAAATCCGCCCCAGCGAAGCCTTCTGGCTCTGAGAACATCTCTCATTACACCAGGCTGGTGAGGAGCAGCACAAGGATGTGTACTTAGGAACCCTGTATCATTACATGACACTCTTGGGACATTCTTCGGCATTTTTGGGCAAGTTCAGAGAAGGGAAATTCTTGGGCAAGTTCACAGAAGGACACACAGTCTGGATGCAAAGGAACAAGGCACATAGATCTTATCTTAGTCTCTCATGGCCTTCCAAGAATATTTTGGCTTAGATAAGATTCAACTTAAAAATGAGAAAATAAGTTGATATATCATTGAAAATTAGGTAGGGTTGTAGTGGTAAATGATGGAGCTATCCAGGGTTGTTCTACTATTACTACTGGAAAACACGAAGGAAAATACTGATCTTGCCATATGGTTTTAACTGAAGTCAGGACCAGCAGTGCTCTCAACCTGCACTTTTCCACCTGTGAATTGCTCTAGCCAGGTTGGAAGTTCAGCTACTTATTCACTAGTACTCCAAATACAGACGGGAGAATAAAAAATTTACACAAAGACACATTGACACATACCTATTACACATTACCTATGGTTTAGTCATGTTTACAGACAAAATAGGCAAGGTCTACATACAGCTCTGCTCCTCACAAATTCCTCCTGCAATATGCACTGGGGATGAAAGTGGTGGACAGAACTGATTACATTGAGACAAACTTCAGCACAATTTCTGGGGCACAATTTCTTTACTATCACAGAGCATTTTTAAACTGAGTTCACAACACTTAGGTTTTGGTTTCTTTTTCTTAAACAGTTTTATACGCATCCTTCAGGGCTAGAAGCATTATAAGAGAGTAGAAGTGGACCACTGGGCATTCATAACTGAATCTGGTACACTAATAAAAAGTAGGAAAGGTCTGTAGACTCTACCTGCAATGAGGTAATCAGTGAGACCTGACCTGCAATCAATGAAGGATGGGAAGGAAAGGAAGTCTTTCATAGGTGTTTCATGGAAAAGGAGTGAAACAGAACACACAGTTCTGCTTGGGAGAGGTTTTCTTTTAATTCTGGTTGCATGGTGCTTAATTAGAAATGGATTTTCACGACTGCCCGTGGCCATGACACCTATTTGGTGTGCAAATAACCATATATGAATTTGTATGATCTGTAGGTTATCTGCAATACAAAAAAAGGTAAAAGCCAACAACCTGCTGCAAACATCCTCCCAACAAACCTGATATCTAACATTGATTTGAGCTCTATGCTTATGCAGGGTATACAGGTCCTGTTCCTCATCAACTTTTCCTTCTTTCAGTGCCTTGCCAATCCATCTGCCCTTGATTTTGTGAAGGTATCTGGGACTACTAGTTAGGCAGGGGCTAATGCATAGCCAGAAGTTCATTTACATGTATTGGTAAAAGAGAGGCAAGTTGTCTGTGGTACAGCTTATATACAAGGAAATAGGTATACAAGGAAACCCTGCAGGATATCTCAAGTACCTTTACATCCACTAGATCTAAATAAAACAATCAGGCTGCAAGACTAATTTCTTATTTTGTGAGTGAATAGACTACATCACATATAATAGGAAAGCTCAAAGTGCTTTCTCTTTCTTCTTGAACTCTGTCTTTGATTGCATAAGAAGAAAGCCTAATCCAGAACTGTCCTAGAAGTTAGCGAGGATACTAAGAGTATCTCCAAGAATTCCCAGGGTAATTTCTGACAAATATATTGTCTGCATAATTCAATTAGCTCTACTTGAGCTATATGAGTATTAATGTCCTCTGTTATAGTTTTGTGATTTTGCTATTGCCAAACTCAAGAAGTCAGAGAGCCTACAAAAATGATGTACATTTTGGGTATTACCATGACTACCAACTAAAAGATACTAGAGAAAATAGATTGTTTACCTTCATTTCCTTAGTTGCATGCAAAACAAATATTATACAGGCAATTATTATGTAATTCCTGGAAAGTGGACATGAAGCATACAATCAAAGTAAAATCAGAGCTATTCATAAGCAAATATTTAATACAGCTTGAGCTTTTTTTTTTTTGTTTGTTTGTTTGTTTGTTTCATTTTGTCTTGGATACTGCTTTGTTAGTCTCACTAGCAGCATGCAATTATTATTAAAGTCCCTGTAAAATCAGAATTGATATTTTTTCATCAGCATCGGTTAGGGTTTCTATATTCAATAGTATTTGAGTCAGGGTTATATTCTACAAGTCCTAAGGTTAGTTTTGCAGTGAAAAATATTTCATTTACATGCTGTAGTTTAAAAGGTAGCAATTCTGAGTGATGGAAACTTGTACTGTACGACTGTGATATCATATCTGGGATATTGTACTTTGGGGAATGAACCAGAAGCCACGAGTGCTGACACAAAGATTGAATACATGATCTTATATTTAAAATATAGTATCTTATTTTTAATAGAACTTATGCAGCAAAATATTCCAAAAAAGGTGCTGATATTTTGCTTCACTGAAGGTTAGTATTTGGAGAAGGTCTGTCACTTTACCTTGCTGTTTCAACTGTATTCTTGCCATGTAATTTTTCTTAACTTTCTATCTACATTCCTTCTTTCCTATACCCTCTCCTTCTCCCCTTCCATCTTTTTTTAAATATCATTTCCGGTCTCTTGAATAATTATTATTCGAATCACATGATATTGTCATTCTGGAGAGTGATCATATAATAGCTGCTTTGGTAATTCTTTACTACTTTGACAGGAATTCACAACAATTGTGCACTCTCATAAAATCTATGGTTACTCTGCTGAATTTTTAAACTTTAGATTTTTAAGGGCTGCTCTTGTATGTCTATGCCTCCCAAAACAGAGTGTCCAGAAGAAGAAATTCTCATGCCTGGGGGATTCCAGCTTACAGCTGTGGCTGAGAGGAGGGAGAAGAGGGAAGAAGAGTTTGCAGAGCTGGAAATGTATAAAAATGAAGATAAGTAAGACAGGGAAGGTAAAATCACACTGAGTACCAGGGTGAGGTCTTGAGAACTCTCTGTTAAATGAGGCAAAACTTGTGTTAAATTCACAAAACATTTATGATTGCTTTTAAGAACCAAGAATTCGTCAAGTGTTATGAAGAAATGAGGGGCCAGCATTAAAAAGAAAATGCCCTTAGACACAAATACTGATGCTAGCCAGAAACTTGTACAGGAGTTATTCATAATGATACCTTTTATTTTTTTCCCAGTTCTTACATTCATAATTTCCTACATTCCATTTGAATGTAGATTTTCACTTTTCTTTTTGTGCACTGGAGGAAATGGGGCTTTGGAATTTGTTCTCATAATCTTTTTCTAACTTGCAACATTACAAACAAAAATCAGTCGAGAAACTCTCTGTGACGTTAGCAACATTGCTAGCTTTTTGTTGTTTGTTTTTGTGGAGGTGATCTAATTGTTTAAGAGATTCTCTAGAATATGTGATAATTTGCAATTGTGTCCCTGGGAAATAAGAACTACTTAGGTTTTTGTAGAGTAAGTTACATATAAACCTTTTTGGTCATTTCTTAAACAATGCAATGATCACTTAAGGCTAAGTTTACAGAAGGTTTTCATGGTAAACCTGATGTATTCAGCCAAAAGAAGATCATCCTTGTTCAAGAAGACCTTCAGTGTAACATCCATAACCTAAATTTTGCCTGCTGGCTCCTTGAAGGGTTGTAGGTTAAGGAAGGAAGAAGAGAGGGATGCAAATTTAAAATTTTTCTACAGTGAAAAATATGAACTGTCCTCTTCCATTTACACCACAATATATTATATGAGTCAAGTATGTTGTTCTGGCAAAATTACACAGTTTAAGTCTTGCTTTCTTTCTTTCTTTCTTTCTTTCTTTC
>JAVCKT010033600.1:9824-33490 GCA_032273925.1 Rhynchotus rufescens
CAGCGGCCCCGGCGCCACCGCGCCAAGGACAGCGCTTGGCGCCGCCGACCTCGCCGCGCCTCCGTCCCCGTCCCCCCGGCACCGGCTGCGGGCGGGCAGCGCGGGGGCGCCGGCGCTGCGCACCTAGAGCCAGGCAAGTTGCGCCCGTGTGCGCGTGCAGCAGCAACGCCAGGGCGAGTGTCCCAACGGGCGGCAGGAGCTTGGGTGCCGTGTGCGCGGGGAACCCTTGCCTTGCAAGGCAGCCTGCCTTGGCTGCAGCGTGGTGCCTGTAGAGGTAGTCCTTGGACACGGGAAAGCACAAGCACCCGTTTGGGTGCCGCTGGGGAACGGGAAGAAAAGCTTCGTTACTCAGTGTAGCCTGCTTTGAACTCCCCGGCTCTGACTCTGCTCAGAATGGGGTTTGCGTTGCTGCCTGTCAGGAGCGCCTCGTCCTCCCTGCTCCGCTTGCTATCTAGCAGCAAACCACGTCCCTGAATGGGAGAGCTGCTAGGGTCATCCCGTTGCCACCCCTAACGTCCCTGCAAGCGCTTAGAGTAGCACCTAGAACTGGGATCTTGTTAAAGCTTGAGGAAGGAGACTACTCTGTATGATCTCCAGGGAGGCTTTGCATTCTCTTTGATTTTGGCCCCTAAAACACACTGAAGCAGAAATCTGTAGTAGTGTCGCCTGTACCCTGCGTGTCCTGTATACATATATGTGTATATATATATATATATATATATATGCATACACACATTTGGAGTCTTAGTGCTGTGTTTTGTTAAGGAGATGATGCTTACACTTTGTAGGCCAACTCTCTATCTCAGACGATAACAAGCTAGCTTTAAATTAAAAGAGCTGCATGATGTATCTGCAAAAGTAATTAATTCCTTAGGCTTGCCAGGTTTCCCTGAGGAGAAGCAGGGGTACAGCAGGGGTAGAGCATGTGCTCCCTGATTTGGAATGTGACTGTGCTCTGTCCCACGCAGAAACCCCGTTGTTTCTCGTGGGGGACCTCAGTATTTAGCACGGTCCTGTAAGCGAAGTACAACACATGTCCCCCCCCCACCTGGGCCTGCTCTGTGTGTGGGGGCTGCTGTGAACTAAATGGGCGCTGATTCTTCCTGCCACAGTGACATGTCAGAGCCAACGGTTCTGGTCTCGCTCGGACTGTGTTCCCTGGTGTTTGGGGGCATCATGGCCAGGCTAGTGGAGACTTGGCCCAACACCTGGGAGAGCATGGAGAGTCATATGGGCCACTTGTTTGCTTGTCTCCTTCCTACGGAGTGCTCGCTGGGATGAGAAGGAGCCGCGTGGGATAGCCCTGCGCGCCTGTTTTGTTGAAGATGATGACTCTGAAAACACCCTGGGGAAGCAGCTAGGTTTGCACACTGTTTATAAATACAATATGGTGCAGACTGTCAAGCAAGCTGTTCAGAATCGCGTCGCGCCTGTGCCGCGTTGCCTGCAACGCGTGGGGCGTCCGGCACGTTCCGGTGCTTGCCTGCCGGCTGCTGCTCCCGGTGCCTGGCTGTGGCCCTCCTGCCCCGTCCCGCGCTTTGCAGGGCGTGCGACTGTGGAGCCGGTGCCACCCGTCCTCTTATTGCCCAGCCCCTCATTGCAGCTCCAGGGGTTCCCGGGTTCTGAGCTCAAACTGTAGAGACTGAGAAAGTGTTTGCGTGTTGAGTTTGACATCGGCTGAAGTGCAGGGTTGCTAGAGAGGCTGCGTGCTGCTTCTCATGTGTTCTAGCGTGAAGGGGTCGTAAGTTTTGTCTTGCAAAATGTTTGTTTTATTTGCTAAAGATTTGGGAAGCATGAAGCATGCCGAAGTAGAGAGCATGTTAGGAACTCCCCTCGCCTTCCCCCTAAGAAGTCACAAAACCTTTTCTCAGAGTCGCCGTTGTGCGTTGAGGTCCTGATGAGGGGTTAATGGATCCATTGCACAACAAACATGGATTTACCTAGGCTACAACATGGATTTTTGAGCTTTCAGACCCATGATTCCAGATGTCGGAGGACATCCCACTTGGCCGCTGTGCGATTGTGCCAGGGCTGCTGCTTGCTCGCTGGGCATTCCCATCTGCGGGGCCGCAGGGTCTTCTGCCTTAATATATATAAGAAGATGAGATGTTTAATAAACTCAGACCCAGCTTTTTCTTCTATAATTTATGTTCTGAAGGACTCATAATAAACAGTTTATTAAAAAGAAATCCTGATTTATTTCTGCAAATGGTTACATTTCAAGATGGTATCAAACAGTTTTGTAGGAGGCCACCTTTTATGCTTCCCATGGCAGTTTAAAAGATTGCTAGAAAAATAATCCAGAATCTGAGTAGGTTTGGATTAAAGGCAAGCCAGAAGTATATGTCAGTGTATGTGGTGCTTTTAGGCAATGAAGCAACAGATTTTACCACAGAACATCTGGGTACTGGCTTCAGTTACAGCACAGATTTTAGTGGGATAACAAGTCTTGTTTGGCTTCACATTCATTTTTGAAGTCACTAAACTTTATATGAATAGTAAAACTGTAAGCCCATTACTTCACTGTTTTCAAGGGGCTGTTTCAGCCTTCCTTCAGGATCTTGCGTCGCTCCAGACCTGTTTTTATTTTGTTTTACTAAATAGTATTTATCTTTTCATTCCTCAGCGACCTTTTCCAGGAGACAGATTTACTAATTTGTACAAATAGACACACGGTAGACGCGGGGTTTCCATTCGACCCTGCTGAACGTGCACGTTTTTTGCATTAAGGGCAGCCCGCTGAAACCTGCACGTTTCTTCGTTCAGTGCATTCGAAGAAGCTGCTGTTGACATGGAACGCTCTGCAGCCACATTGGACTGCTGTTTCAACCACTAATAGTAGTTAAAAAAACGTGGAGGCTTTGCTTGCTTTTTCTGTTGGATTATAAAATACAGAGGGGAAGGCCAGGCCTGACAAAAGGGCCTTCTACTTTGCAAAAGAAAACAACGTTGTAAGTCATTAGAATATGGCACACGTACTAGTGGGAATGCCCAGCAAAACCTTTGGGGATCTTAATCTGGACTAATTATACAACAAGAGATACACATTTGGAATGAGGCTTGCGTAAAAATGTATGGACAGTGCCTAATTATACCTTGATGTTGATTACAGACTTTAATGCCACTGAGGACACAGTCCCCCAAGTAGGAGATGCTGTAGGCGTTACCCGAGCAGAAGCGAATGGAAAGTAAATGAGGATTTTGTTAAAGGCAGTAGAGTTTCATAGGCTGCAGCAGCGAGAGAAGGACCAAGCACGGTTTAGAGCTCTGAAAGAGGTTTAGAGCAGTGCAGTAAGCGAGCGTCCTCTCAGAGAAGGCTTGTTTGCCAAAGCTGCGTTTTACATCGTGACCGAGAACAAGCTGCTTCTGCAACAAATCTTCATGAAACAACAATCTTCAATCTTCAACAATCTTCATGAAATGAAGATTCACAATCTTCATGAAATCCATGATGGTTCAACAATCTTCATGAAATCCATGATGGTTTCAGCCTGAGACATCTCCTCAAATAAGGTAATGCTGGTGGGAAGAGCTGTGAAGGCTGAGGTGAGGCTGTGTTTGAAAACTTAACAAGATGTCATTAGGGGAGGAAGTGTTTGCCCTCAGAGCGGGAAATAGGTCAGGGTAATAAATCATAACTGCAGGAGAATGTGCTTAAAGTTGGGAACAAATTAAGGACACGGAGAGTAAATACTGAGGAGAAGATTGTTCTTTCAGAATTAATTTTCTAGCTCGTAGTATGTAAAGACCCCCCAGTGAACTGGGGAAAGGTAAATCTTAACACAGAGCTATAAGAGGAATGAACAGAAAATCCTGCAACTATATAGATGGCTTTGATTGCTCCCTGGGGACTATGTGGGCCATCTAAGACGTGTCAGAGGCCAGCAGCATCATCCTTTTAGTTTAAGGGCTGGAGAGTTGAGATTATAACTTTCTGCAGTAAAAGGAAAAAAAGCGACAGTCTTGGGGCCGTTTTACAGGACAGATTTTCAGCTTGTGCTCATCTTTTAATTGCTGTTCAAGTAAGCAGAAAGACATTGGTCTGAGAATCTAAGCCTAAGTAAGCGCTGGGATAAATGTGAAGGTGCTTGTGTTTATCTGTAGGGGATGCACACTCGCACTTGTGTGCTAATGCCGTGCTGAACGTTTCCTGGAGACAACGTATACGGCCTGTGCTGTTTCACGGGCAGAGGAGCGTGTGCTCGGTAATGTGTTGCTCATGGGCTGCTCAAGAAACTCGCAGGATTGTTTGTTTCTGGTGACCCCAAGGCTCAGTGGGGGTGTTGGACCGCTCGGGGAATGAGCCTGCGCACTCATAATTAAATGCAGTAGTTGCAGAGATGTTTGTTGATGGCAGGGCAGCTGAGATAAGAAGCAGCGGTACTTACTGCGAGCACCTGGAAATCTGAAAAACAAAAGGCAATAATTCATCTTTCCTGCTTCATTCGCCTGTGCGCGGGCCGGATATGAGTGCCCCCCATGCTGACCCGCGCAGCCCGGCGCGGTGACACGCGCCCGGAGCCCGCGCTTCCGCTGTGATTTACAGCGCAGGAGCGCTGCTCTCCTAATGAGAGGCACCGCTTCCCTGGAGGGGAGAAGCCTTCGAGAGGTTGTAACTTGATTAGGAGGAGAAAAATGATGCTGTTAATCTTTCTCACTTTATCATACCAAAATAGGGCAGTGCTGGACCAACTGTTTCTCCTGCTGCAAAGTCTGGTAGGGAAGCAGATGAATAGCAGGCTGTAACAGAACTGCAGGCACTTTGCACCCGTCTAGGAGGATCGAGTACAGCCTATGATTTTTACAAATTGTCCAGGATACTGGGAAGATAAGATCTTTCTCTCTTACTACTTTAAGTGTAGTAGATTTACCACTACTTTGTTTATGTTCAAACAGTCTGAACGTATCTCAGCAGTTTGAAATCCAGAAACCTGATGTAAATTAAGTTGTTTACAGATTGGGATGATGATCGTGCAAGAAAGCCAAGTATCTCAGAGCTGCCAAGCTGGGCTGTGGATGCAAAGGAAAACATCAGCGAACAGACTTAACGGTTCCTAGTCTCCACTCTTTGTGTTCCTTTGGCTACTAAATATGCATTTAATTCTCATGGGTTCTGTCTCCTGAGTAAGAATTACTTACTTGAGTATCATTTGTAGGACTAATAGGATCTCTCCCTTATTTGGAGAAGACCCCAGGGGTTTACTCAAACTGATTTTTTCAGTAATGAGAAATAATGAATAAAAATATAATAATCTTAGAGGGTATTAAAGTTACAATTTTGCAGGGAAGACTTTATGTATGCCAATTAAAACTTTTATAATCCTGTTATAGTGCAATAGTTGAAAAAAATCATAGTTTGAAAGATGATTAGGTCTTAAAATCGTTTCTCCTCACATGAACAAAACTCGGGTTTAGACTCTTCTAACTCAGTTTAACATGTGAGTTAAACAGGTATTCTGAGGCAAAACATAAGACATTCTTGCAAGTGCGCAATAGCTGAGCTGAAGTGGAGGGACAGAAACTCTGTTAGTGCTCTGTTAGTTAATGGAATATATTCCAGTTCCCACTCATTTAAGGAAAAGTAGTCACAAGATGTTTATAAGAAAACGCAGACAATGAGTGGTTTAAACGGAAAATGCCAAATTCTCCCGTAGCAGCAGGGAGCGCTTCCCGTCGGCCAGAAGCCGCCTCTGCTGTGAGCGCCCCTCGCGCTCGTGCCCTCGTGGCAGCGCAGAGCTCGGTGGCGCAGAGCTCGGTGGCCGCGCCGGGCCCCGTCCCGCAGCCCCGGGCCAGCCCGGGCCCACCGCTCCCTGCGGCCGGCGAGAGCCGCGCGCGAGGAAGGGCTTCCCGTGCCCCCGCCTTGGGCGAAATCAAAGCCCGTGTAATTGAAACCAGAGGTGGGCTCTGCTCCTTCCCGTCAGCTTCTCGCTGGGAGTTAAACCCGGCCCCGACGTCCCGCTAGCGCCGCGGCCCCTGCGTGCGCGGAGGTGCCCGTGCCGAGCGGCCTGCAGCGAGCCACCGAGGCTGCCTTTTCTCTCCCCGGAAAACAGACCGCCTACTTCCCCTGGATGGTCGCTGCATTGCCTGAACTGCTTTGGGTGGGTAAAGTACCAGGCAACAGAATACTTTTAAAAGCTACTATTTTTGTTTTTGTAGCACAACATTAATGATAACATTGAAATGATGTTTTCCTGTTTAGCAGTATCTTTCATCCAGAGGTATTGCAGTTCTGCCCAGCGGGCAGCACTGGGGGCTGCCCCACAGCTCAGTCTTCATCTTTTGTCCATGGAAAAGTAAAAATTCCCTTGGCACCAATTCTAGTCATCCCTTCATCTGGAAGGTCTTTTCTTTCTTCCTGTCTTTGCCTGGGCTCTCGGTGTCCTCCAGCGGAGCAGGGGTGGTTGCCATAAGCAGGTCGACCTGGCTTGGGGCTGTTTGGATGTTCGCTCACCCGGAACAGGCTGCCCCTCCGCCCGTGTTCGTGGGCTGCCCCGAGCGCGAACCTTTCCCCTGCCGCGCCGGCAAACAAACAGCCGCCTGCCAGGAGCGGGAGCTGAAAGCTACCCTGCCATAAGCTGCTTTTGAAATCCCCTATTACAGCACCACAGCTGACCCTGACCATTTTGAGAACCCTGTGGCACTTCCACTAGGAACGTGAGTCTTTTCGTACTTGAGAAAAAAATTTCACCTTGATCATGTTAGAAGTACAGGACTAGAAGTGTTTAGAAAACACAGAGTGTTACAAAGCCACCCTGGAGCCTGCCAGGTCCCACATATGCCATCCCACTCCCACCTTGTATGTGCGGCCCTAGACTGGGCTTACCCAGGCTGTGTAAGGGGTGCCGCAGCAGCAGCACAAGGGCCATGGCCTGTGCCTGCCCCCCAGCCCAGAGCCCAGCCATGGGACAGGAGCGGCGGCCAGGACGAGGTGGGCGGCCCAGGAATCCCTGCAGCAGCTTCCCACAGAGCCAGAGGCTGGGACCGGGAAAGGCGCTGCTGTCATCTGCTGCGCGGGAGCACCAGAGGGTGCCAGGGAGAGCAATCCTCCCGCTTCCGCCAACTAAAGAAGAAAAACAAAGCAGAGAGTTTGCTGAAGAGAAGGGGAGGAAAAGGCGCAGGTCTGCGGCTCTGTGCGGCTGCCGGGTACCTGGGCTGCTGGAGTTGGGCTTGGTGCTTTGTGACCTTTCAGGACACGGAGCAGCTATCAGAGCTGTGGCTGAGGCTGACGTGTGGCAGCAGCGAGAGGGCTCCCTGGGGCAGTTTGCTGCTCCTGGTTGCTCCACGGCTTTGCCCTTTGGAGGCCAAGCCCTTGGCGCTGCCTGGCTGCTCAGCCCTGCAGGCAGGGATTCGTGCTGGCTGAGCTGCCAGCTCCCCGGCATCGCCCAGGAGCCGCCTCGGAGCAGGCTGGGGAACTTGCCAGGGTCTGTGCCTCCTCCAGCGTGTGTCCCCAACCTGCCACCTGCTTTTTGACACCTGCGGCAGCCTTGGCTCACCTCTGTAGGAGACCCGTGCAGTGTGGCCGCCCTCCTCGTGCCGTGGTGCGCGCGTTCTCGCAAGTGCTGCGTGCCTCTGCCTTGTTTCCTTTGTCCCCAGGGTTGCAGGGAGAACCGGGAAGGGCGGCAGGGAGAACCGGGAAGAACCTGCGAGGGGCAGGGGCAGATTCACGTAGAGCTGCGGCCTCCTGGGGGAAGCAGTTTGGGTTGTCTCTAGCATCGGTAGTGAGTGATGACACCACCTGGTGACTGCAGGTAGCCAGCTGAGTGATTCTCACTAATCATCTGGTCTAATTTACTGAGCTGTCCTCTGCAGGAATCCCTCTCCTCCTTTCCTTCCCTTGTTCCATCCTTCCTTCCTTCCAAAGAAATTCATGTCAGCAGCCAAAATTCAGCCTATGTGAGGCTTCCTCCTCTCTCTCCTCCTGACCCACATAAAAGCGGGGCTTCAAAAGAAGCGAGTTTCATGGTGACTCCTAGAAGAAATGGAAGGGCTGAGAGTCTCACCTGTGAGGCGGTTTGTTTTGATGAGCCATCCAGTGCCCTCGTCTGCATCAGCCTCTGAGGAAGGCAGCAAAGCTGATTTTGTGAGTAAGAAATTGCCTGAACTGTGTTTTGGGAATGGTAGAGAAGAGCATGGGGAATAAGATCCATGATACGTCTGGGAAAGTCTTTACAGATGTACCTGGGATGAGATTGGCCAACTCCAATGCTGAAAGTGCTGGCAGAAATTCTTCAATATCAACATCTTTTGCATTGCATTTAATGTGTTCCATTTCCAAACACTTCCTTTCTGCAGCCCTGTTCAACCAGGGGAAATTACACGCAGAGGATCTTTCTGCAGTAAGTGACAAACCATTACAAGAGAGCACCTCCCTGATGCATACTGGGTTAGTAAGACCTTTAAAGCTGAAAGTATATAATGTAACAGCTTAAAGCCATTTTGGACAATAAATCCAATAAGAAAATGTGGATTCTGATAATTATAGGACTTCACGGGGGGCGGGGGGAGGGAAGGGGAGACAAGGGAGGAGCTACCTATCAGCTAATCTGCATTGCTGTATTCCTGAGAAAGCCTCAATTTATGTAGAAAAAACATTGTTCCTCTGAGATTGGCTGAAGGTCTGAGCAAAATGATGCAGGTACAACTAAAATAATGCAGGGGAAATAAGATTGAAAAAAATGTGAGCAGAGGGAGAACAGAATACAACAGAAATAACTTCCCCCACCTCAAATAAGTCCTGTTTCCTCTTTATCCGAGGAACTGTTTAACTATTGCTGCTTCTGGCTGGATTCTCACCTGCCAAGCGCGTTTGGTGGTGAGCGGCAGCTGCGCGGGTACCGGGATGCCGCCGTCGCCGTGCGGCTCGGTGGCACTGGCCGTGCCGCCAGTCGGGGCGTCGCGCGCACTCGAGTGCTGTCGGCGGCGCCGTTCCCGGAGCGACTGCCCTGCTGCGCACCTCCGGCTCCGAGAGCGTTTTCGGGAGAGCGGCTCCGCAGCTCTTTCACTCCTTCCTATCCCAGGCCTTAGCACTGCAGTCGGTGTTTAGCCTGGGTCGCTGAGAAGCTGCTGTCGGGCAGAGCTGCAGACAAAGGTGGGCGGCTGTGCCGGGGCTGCTGCGCTTGCGGGGGCGGCCAAGCTGGCGCGGGCGCCCGCGAGCTGGGCTGCTGCTGCGGCGGCCTGCGTGCCTGCCGGCCTGGCCGCCCCCCGTGCTGGCAGACCCCTGCTTCTCGTGGGAGCTGCGCGGGGCGGCCTCTGGGCTCAGCACATTGAAAAAACAAAATTCCTAATAGTGAAATAGTGGATTTTTATAATGTATTTAAATAGTAAAAGTAATGATAAAAGCCGAAAGAATTGCCGATACTGAGAGCACAGTTTTCTACAGGTGGTAGTTGCTGCTGCCGACCCCGCTTCCCGCGCGCCGAGCTCCCCCGGCTGCTCGTCACGCTGCGCGCGGCTCCTGCGCTGTCCGTCGCAGCGGTGACCCCCTGCCCCGGCGCTTGTGTCAGAGCCTCCTGCACCACTCCCTGCCGCGCTCAGGCCTCTCCTTTTCGCCCCTTTAACAAAGCGCCTGTTGCTGCAGGCAGCTGCCGCCGCAGAGGTGTTCCCCAGGCCCTGAAAATGGCTCAAGTAATTGTAACTCCTCTTGCAGTTAATAGGGTTAATTAGTTCATTTTTAGAGCTTTCCAGAGGTCTTTCTGACCACCAAGCACAAGCCCCAGCAGTTTGATAATGTGACAGCAAGTTGTGTAGGCTCCGACTCTGCTCCAGCGCCTTAATTCGGCTCAATTTTCTTTCTGCCCTGAAACTCCTAGTCCTCCGTGCACCGTATGGGTTTTGGCAAGGGCCGTGGCTCATAATGTCATTCAGAACTATTATAGAGAAGCAGTGGGAAACTTGGTATCAATACCAACATACTTGTGTTGTTGTAATTTGCAATTGTTCGTATGTATTTCTAGCCGCTAATCCCCTCGCTGAGATTCATTATGGAGAGACAGTAACATGTGCTCGCAAGGCTGTTCCAAAGGCAGAGTGACTTGGCCTGGGGAAGTAGCTATTGTTCTGTGATTAAAGGAAAGGATTATATTGTGATTTCCTTGAACGGGGAACTGCGCTGCCTGCTTTTGTTACTCGTAGCAAGGGGCTAGTAATTGCTCTCCGTTATAAAACACCTCCGGCCTGGGCTATGTGGCGTTCAGAGTCCATTACCTCGAACAGGCCAGAGCTGTGCAAACAGCTCCTCGGATCTCAAACAATTTCTGTGTCGGATCCAATTTTTTCCACCAGGGCTCAAGCCCTGCTGAGGCTTCGGGCAGATCCCTTCTCAGCATTACGCTTCGAAGGAAGCATCCGAGGTCCGTGTGCCCGGTGGACATTGGCACCAGTCACCTGCCAGGGAAGCCAGTGACACTTGGGCTGTCTGTGGGTGATGTTACCGGGAGGGTCAGGGGCTTTGCAATGGCAGGAGGCGTGAAGAGATGGATGGAACCGGCCTGTGCCAGACCTGCAAAGTGGAGCTGAGTGTTGCACGGGTCAGTGGTAGTGAGCAGGTTTTCCACCTAAATTCTATGCAAGCCTTAGAGTCGTTGACCTCCAGCAGTAGTTAAAATTTCTTGATGTGCTATTACAACCCCCTCCCCAAAAGAGGGGCAAGAGATCGACTGACCATGTGAGAGAGGCTGCTGGGAACTCCTTGGTTTTGATGCTCTCCACTGAATTGCACGAGCAGAGATTGCTGTGAAGGAGAAAAAAAAAAAAAAAGCTGTGATTTACCTAAAAGAGAAGTTAATAAGTATTTCCTCAAATGCCCTAACCAGGATCTGGTGGTTCATTTGTTTTTTGAAGCATCCAGCTAATGTGACAACTCCAGGATGGTGATTCCATTGTATCAGAGTTGGGTCTGTTTCCACTAAACGTGGAAAAATAAGGTTCCATTTAGAAACAAAATAGTCCATGTAAAATTTGATTTTTGATACCATATCTTCCTGAGCATGTTTGGTTTTCAACATGTCTAATTTGAGACAGCTCCACATTCACAATATTACCCCCTCAGCTGACCTCTCCCAGAAGTTGTTATTCTTTGCTGTTGTTGTGCATTAAGATTTGATACCAATGTGCATATATGTATATATATGAAGAATATATATATATAATGAAGAGATAAGGTTATATTTCTCTCAAATGCATGTGCACACGCATATACTTGGCTTTTTTCCCCCCATGCCACAGTGATTTACTTGGCTGAAACAATACTTCTGGCAAAGGGAAATCCCGCATTGAAGTGGAATCACAGAGAAGGTGTGTTAATGCCCAGGCGACTGGCGCGGTGCAGCCTGAAGGCTTCGAAGGAACCGCGCCGGTGCGTGGAGGCCCTGTGTGTTCGGGGCGCTCTCCCGCGTGGCTGCGAGGTACCGCCGTGCGCGCTGGGCTCCTCCCGGCCGCGTCTCTCGTGCCAGGGGAGCGGGCACAGCCAGGTGGCACGGCACGGAAATATTTGCCTTCAGATTTTACTAAGAAAAGGAAACCTTTGCCTTTGTGTTCTGCCAGGGGCCTCTTTCTTTGTGTCTGACAAGGGCACCGGGCTCTTAGGTATGTTACATGGAGGAGCTCCCTTCGGAGATCCTTGGACCATGTTCCTTGGGAAGTTCGGGGCCGGGTGTGTTGTCAGCACAGAGAGGCATGGGGCAGGGGCAGACAGGAAGCCTTCCGTGTGCCATTAAAAAAAAATACAAGCCTCCCAAACATGTTTTCCTGACGCTTTGGGGAACAGTAAGTGTTACCCAAGCCCTTGCTTTTCCCCTCAAACAAACTATCTCTCCTGAAAGAATTAAAAATTCAGATGTATTTTTTTTCTTCCTTGCCCATTAAAAGCAACTAATTGCATTACAGTCAGAAATAGCAGGCACACTTTAAATTAGTCTCTGCTGAGGTGATAATTCTGTATGCTGAGGTGCATATATTTGTGTTACATTTCTCTGGAAATAAAGTTTATAATGGAAAAGCTCCTAGACTGTTAACTTGCCAAGTTCTGATGCTAAGTGCGAGTGGTCCCACAATGTGCCCTTTTATTTCCAAATCTAGACTTAAATCAGGTCAACAAATCTACAGACTTATTACATGATGCGTGGTGGGTAACGTAAACAACCACCCCGGTACCCTGGTGTTTAAAAATAGGACGTAAGGAGGGAAAAAAGGAACCGTCTCTACACCAGAAAGAGAAGAAATGCAACCCAAAGACGTTGTGGCAGGCAGTGCCTTGAAATTATCCTCACTAAATTACAGTCATGCACGTTCCACTGTCTGTAATTAAGCATTAGGTTTTATTTATTCCAGATGCCTTTGCTTCAAGTAAACCCAGATCTTTTTCTTTGTTATTGTAAATCCTTTACAGGTCTCGGTGACCTGCAGACAGTTGAGAAGTAAAGCAAATGTTTTCCGTAGATGGATCCCTTGAAGGTGGCTTGTGAGTAAGTGGCCTGGCGAGGGGACAGGCTGGTACGGCGGCGTGGGCTTGATGGCCCGCGGGCACCGTCAGCCGCGCTGAGCGGGGCCGGGGCAGCCGCGCGATGCAGTTTGCCTGGGACATCACGGAACATGAAACGAAGTGGTCACTTACTGCCCGGGGCTGGCCGTCCTCGGGCCTTCGGTTGTGTTTGGGAAGCAGCTTGTTCAGGGTGGGTGGGGTACAGGCTTTAGTGGTGACATCAAAGATGAGGCAACTGCAGCACCAGAAGGGTTCTCCTCTGCTTGTGTAGGTAGTGCTGGTCGGGTCCGTTGAAGGCTCTGTGAGCTTTGGAAAGGGAACCCAATGCAGAGGTGCCCCTGCTGCCCCCTGCGGATGGGGGGCGCTACGCGTTTGGGAAGCTGCTGTCCTGGGGCTTTGCAGTCTGGCTGCGACCCAGAGTCAGCCCAACTTGCCCCTTGGGCTCCACAGCTTGCAGGAAAATCCTGTGAGCACCGTCAGGGCTAAATCCAATTTGTCCCCAAACTTGAAGCTTAGGCCAATTCCATATCCTCCTGTCCTTTCTATTTCTGCTTAAAGTTACAGTTTACCTAGATGCTTGCAGGTCTTTCCCAGAGATGTAGTTAGTTATACAGATCTCTGAAGGCTGGACAGAGTGCTTGTATAAACAGGAATTTGGAAAGTTTGGGAAATTTTTGCTGTTGGAGTATAAGTCAGAAGAAAGAAAGAAACTAATCTTAAAATCTGTGGTCAGGTTTAGCTGTGTAATGTTCATGTATGTGCTTATTGTTCAGATTTATAAATTACTTAGACTGTTCCCTTATTTATTTACACTTTGTGAAGGAAAACCTGCCTCTCACTTGTAAGGCAGTACATCGCAAAGTGTTTAAAGGACTTTATGTGCCCCTTCAAATTTACAGCGTGCATTTTCGTCTGTTGAACTACTTAGATAAGCATGGGCAGGTTCCTTAAGCGGCGCACAGGGCTGAGACTGGGAGAGCCCCACGCACTGAGCGTGGAGGCGGCGGCCCCGCTAGGGAAGGCCACGGGTCCTGCCTCTGTGTGTGAGGCTGCTTCTCGTGGGCCTCAGGTGCTCCAAAGGGAGGACGGGGCAGACCTGCCTGGCCCCGCTAGCTCGGGATGCAGGGATGGACCCTTGGCCGGGAAGCAGCCGTGCCTGGCCCCTTGATGCCTGTGCCCATGGCTCTGCTTTCCCAGAAGTAGGAAAAAGGAAAAAAAAAAAGGATATCTCTGATTTTCTGTTCTTTTTTTTTTTTATCCCCTTGCTGAAGGAAGGTGCCAGGCAGTGCTGCCTTTGCAAGGGCCGTGCGTTGCAGTGCTGCTGTATCGGCGGTGCAGAGCCCGCTCCCCGTGTGCCGTCACTCACTCTGCCAGGGGGTGCGGAGCGCGCGGCCTCCCTCCGCTGCGGTGCCTCCCTCCGCCGCGGTGCCTCCCTCCGCTGCAGGACCTTCAGAGAGGTTGGCCTGGGGCACCAGGGCTGCTGACTGATCCCTTCTCCTTGTGACGTTAGCAGGAAAGCCCGTGTCCGTGTTTGACCTCCTCGGGATCAGCCGACCCGGCTGTGTCCCATAATCTCCTGCCTTGCAGGTCTCATTATGCCGAGTCTCGTGGTCCCCTGTACAGGCTGCCAGGGTGGCCAGTTCAGGTTAAGACTTCAGAGTGAGTTTGGGGATAAAGTGAGAGGTAAAGAAAGGCCATTAGAGGGCACTTTTGCAATCCTAGAGAAGGGAAACAGTGCTTGTTATTTCACTTAGGAGTGTTTACCTTGGCGCTCTCTTAAATTCAGTGATAAACAGCAGGCAAATCCCTCCAGTCAGCAGGAATATATCAATAAAATATTGACTCTGAGTTTAAAAGAAAAGAAAACAAGACAAACTTGTAGAAAAGGGAATAAAACACATTTAGGAGGTGGCAGAGTCTGGAGAAGAAAAAGTCACACAACATATTTCACATAATTTGTATTGCTTTCCAGTGCAGTGTTTAGGCCCCATCTTGTACATGTGCTTCAAAAATAAAGCAGGCTCAGGCCTCATCACAGAGGACAAACAAAAACATTTGTCAAAAGTTTCCAAGAGCTGGGTGGCAGAGCATTAATTTTTGCACTTGGAGCTTAGGAAGTGGATTTTCTGAGAGACTCCATGAAAGCCACTGCCCGATGGTGAGCTTGCCTAGGAGTAAACATAGAAGAAACAAATGATTTTTGCTCGCATTGTGATGTTTTGTGTGAGTAAACCATGGGGAATCTAGTTTAAAGCCATGCCAGGTTATAATCAATGCACTGTTAAAAAAACAAACAAACCTGTTTGTTAACATGTGTGGAAGCGCGGCCCAGCGTTACTAGCACGCTCCCCAAAACCCGGCCAGCGATATTGAGATGCCTCTTTGCTACTTTGGGGTTCCACTTTTGCAAGGGTGGACAAGAAAACTGGGTCCGTTTTAGACCTCTGAGGTTGGCTATGTGAAAATGAAGACACTCAACGCCCTACTGGCCTGTAAATGGTGCCAGATCACAAAACTTCCATTTTTTATTTATAGGAACAATTTTGAAAACAATTTCATGTATAGAATGGGCCGCTGTTGGTTTTGTAGCCTGGTAAAAGCCACAGAACTAAACTTGCTGATCTTCGGTGGTTTCTGCTAAGCTGAAAATGCTGTGATAAAGAGATACAGAAAATACACAAATCTTGAGCTTTTCTTCACGCCACAGTTGTGAATGGGATGGAGATACCGTCCACAAGGGGTTTTAAAGTGGATTAGCCAGTGAAATTATTTAAGAAGTGAAGCTTAGCCTGAGTAGTCTTATAATCAAAAATAGTTTATTTTAATAAAGGTTACACCACACTAGAACTGACTATGAGAATATACAATATTGCAATTGCAAGAGGTTCACGTGGAGGACACTGTCTTCAGAAGGTGCCAGTGTTTCTTACCTAAGCAAATAATCTGCTTTAACTGCTGTGATTAAGTTATAAAGAATTTCATCCCTAGTGGCCAAGGATAATACTTGAAAAATCAATAAACAAAGTGTTAGAACACACAGACTCATCCTACTCTGTATGGGAGATTTTTGCTGACTTTGGTGACTCCAGTCAGCAAGTATTTTGACTTACGATCTTTGCTCCAGAAGGTCAGATGTCATTCACTTTGCTGATAAGTATAAACACTTCAGTCTGAATTGAAGAAAATATGCCCATGGTCATCAAAAGCTAAGTAAGGAACTAGTTAGCACAAATGTTGACAAACACTGGGGAGGGCAAATCATGATTTATCTAAGCAGCAATTCCATATCCTCCATAAAGTCATTCTTTCCCTTTCTTAGACTGGAGCAGTGCAGTAACCTCTCATTACAATATTAAAACTAATCCTAAAATGTACAATTACAAAGCTGTTAACCATGGTGATGAACCCACAGGGAACCCCGGATACGGAGCGCGCGGCCGCGCGGCCGCCTGCCGCTTCCTGGGGTGTCAGTGCGCAAAGGAGGGCGCAGCCGACGCCGACTGCGGGCGGCCGTGCCGCGGCCTCCGCGCGCTCGTGGCTTCTCAGGAAGCAGGGGAGCTGAGAACAACACAGAGGTGCTCGAGCGCACCGCTGCGCTTCCCCACGCGCTTGCTGCCTGCTCTAAGAGTATGTGGGGCCTCCATGGTGGTGCTGCCTACCGGAATGGGAGAAACGCATCTGTCACATGAACCTCAAGCCTTTGCCTTCTTCAGACACACTTTCATTTATTGACTTTGCTCAGAAAGTGAAGAGCTGACTGTAAAAACTGTAATATGCAGGTGAGGGAGAAAGCTCGTGAAGAACAGCAGGCTTAGCTGTTAGGGGAGGCAAGAGCGAAAGGAGATGAGGATAAAATTGCCTCTTGGTGAGTGAGTTTTCAGTAAGTTTCCCTTGTGACTTAATGTCTGCTTGGGGTTTGTTACCTGCTTTCCTTTGTACCTATTGTGTCATGAGTTTGTTTGTTTTTGTGTGTGTGTGGTGGGGGGAAAGATTTGTTAGGGAAAGGGATTGAGCTGGGCAGCAAGGATGGAGAAACCATTAGAAAGATTGGAATTCCGTTGAGATAAAAGGGCAAGAGAAAGCAGAGAGGAAGAAGTCAAGTACAGCATGGGGAAGGAGCACTGTTCATGAAAGGAGCAATTAAACAGCAGTGATGCTGCAGGCAGAGGAAGCCGTATGAGGAGTGTGGAAGTGGCTTGGTGTGAGGAGAGCCGCTTCCCTGGGTGGCTGCGCAGGCCCTTGCTGGGTGCAGGGCTCCTGCCGCACACGCACACGCACACGCAGCGGTGCCTTGGCTTTGCGCTGCGGAGCGATGGCGCTGGAAGATTTTCTCGGGAGCTAGCGGGAAGCTCCCGGGAGATGGAGATGCCCTGTGCTGCCCGTTCCGTGCTTGGCGAGGACCACCAGGGACCTGGTGGCTGGTCGAGGGGTGGGTGGAAGTGGATGGATTGTCCATCACTTGCCTCCCTGAAGGAGTGTGGGAAGGGGCGCTGGGAACTTTCTAAAGGGCTTGAAAGGGACGAACTATTTTATTGTGGCTCTGACTACACCAAGCCACTTCTCAAGGAGCCCTGTAGTTACTAATTTTGTCTAAGGCATTAAAGAAAGGTCAAGTGGAAGAAGAAAAAAAGCAGCTAAATATCAGAGTCAATCTTAAAGAAAAATAAAGTTTGTCACAAAGCCATAATCAGCTTACACTGTAGTATAAAGCCTGGTGCATGCCCACGCACTCAGCCAAGTAACAGCAATAAAAGCAAGATAAAAATGTTCTTGCCAGCTCAGTTTTTATCACGCTTTTCCTTTAATCCAGCGGCTAATACAATTTAGGCAATAGCTTTGAATTTTTCATTTTTTTTTCCTATTTTTAAAAATGTTATCATTTAGCAATTTAAACTCACTTTGCTCATGGCAAAATATGGGTTTAGCTCCCTGCTTCCCACACCACAACCATTATGTATGAGATCATCTACTTCAGTGAAAGGAGATGGTCTGTCCCACTGTATATCTTAGGGTAGTCATTACTGACCTACTTGTAGACATAATAATGAAAGGCTGAGATTATGAATTATTATGCCTAATTTGTAAGGGATTCTCTGCTTTTGTGTTTTGGAATTCCCATCAGACCTGAGGATTAAGTCCTGCTGAATTGCATGTTAATACCAATGTGCTTTGAGTATGTGGGGGGATTATAGCACATATTTTCCTAATTCACTATTTTTATAAAGAGCAATTTCACTGCAAATATTTATTTTTCAAAAGGATTGTTGGAAGCCCAACTAAAATCTCCTGAGGAAAGTAAAGTCGATGTCCCCTCCATGTGCTGTAAGCTTGCTCTTGTTACCACTTCCCATCTCTGCTCCTGCACATCCCTGAACGCGGCTCCTCCAGAGTGTGCGCGAGGCTTCTGCCCTCTGTTCAGCACGGGGAGGTGCCGACAGGAATCGAGCGCGCGGGCTTGCTGCCAGTTACAGCTGCGCGTGCAAACATCTTACGGACACACGTTTACCAACCTCTCTGACACGGCAAGCGTAGTCCTTATGTGTGCCCACGCTTGTAGGGCAGTAGAGATTCCTGCAAGCCGTGAAGTGAGTGCGTGGAGGGCACAATGCTGTAGCTAAGTGTGCATTTCAGCAGTGGCATTTCAGGCTGTTTGAGCCCATATCTCCCTTTTAAACTCCTCGCCTTGTGCGGCCTTGAAATGTCTCTTAAGTTTGGCCTTACCGTTTTGCCTTGAAGGTTTGGTTGCCACGATAGGTTCACGTATGATTTGCTGAAGACCCTTGTAGGCGCTTTGGCGGCACTGAATGCTCATGTAGGTTCCCCCTGGTGTGTGGCTGCTTGTGCTGCGAGTCGTGCCCAAAGCCGGCGCTTTACTGCACTCGGCAGAATGCGCCAGGCCGGCGGTGGCGGCTCAGCCGGGAATCCCTGTGTCTCTGCAGGATGCTCCTGCTCCACTGCGCCCTGCTTTGGCTGCTGCTGCCGCCCGCCTCCAGGACGCAGAAGCTGCCCACCCGAGATGAGGAGCTCTTCCAAATGCAGATCCGGGACAAGGCGTTTTTCCATGATTCATCAGTAATCCCTGACGGAGCCGAAATCAGCAGCTATCTGTTCCGAGACACACCTAAAAGGTAACTAACTAGGGCCAGTTTAAATCAGAGCTGTGTTTGGGAGTTAGTAGTTTTATTTATTGGGTGTTTTGGAGTCACAAATTGAAATCAAATAAGAAAAAATATGAATGTCTAGAGGTAAAGAGAGGGAGGAGAAGGTTGGAAACAGAGCTGCTCTACTATGCTTACCCCTCTTTTTAATTTAATTTTGTGCTTTAACAAAGCTGCATAACCCAGTGTAGATGAACTCCTATTTCCCAGCCTCACCCTTTGGGGCTGGAAAATGCTGTGGTTAGACTGGGGAAGAAAATGAGGCTCCAGAGAGTTCAGGGAAGACCGACATTGAGATTTCCCGCTTCATATCACACACCTCTCTAAGCTTTCATAACAAACCATAGCAAAACATATAGCAATATATGCAATACAGTGCTTTGGGGAGGAGAGGAAAAGGGGCACAGCTGAATCCATACGTGTTTCTAGGATCCTTACTCAGATCTATCACGAAAAATGTGACCTGTCCTACAGATCCCATTTTCCTCATTTTTACCTTTGTCACCACTGGTATCTTATACAGTTAAGGTAGGGAAAAGAAGCAAAACTGATGGAGGGGAGGGAGGAGGTGAGACCCCTCTCTGCCAGGGGTTGAGGAGTGTGAAATGTGCAGCACCATCTTACTGGGGGGACTTCAGTCCCTGTCTCTTTAGCTCCTTAGGTCCTTTCCATGTCCTCCTAGCACACGTAGATCAGATCTATACGTCGATTGTTGTCTTGCCTGTGAGCAACACTTCTGCCTCTGTTGCCCCACCAAGGTGGACCTGGATACTGTCAAGTCCACTGGCTGTCTGCTCTCACAGTTTATTAATGTTACAGGTCTCTTACCTTTCCCCTAGGTATTTCTTTGTGGTTGAAGAAGACAACACCCCCTTAGCAGTGACAGTGACACCATGCGATGCCCCTCTGGAGTGGAAACTGAGTGTGCAAGAGCTCCCGGAGGAAGCCAGTGCAGACGGTTCAGGTAACAAGCCTTCAAAGGCTGCCCTTGCACCTCAGAGCCCGGCCTTTCTCCTGCAGTCAAAGGATTCAGAGGCTCTCAAAGCAGTCTCAGTGTGATGTTGGGAGTTTCACAGCAGGCTTGTGCTTGTGATCTCCCTGTGTTTGGATCTTCAGCCCCAGTCCTGCCTTTGTGCCGGAAACTGGCAGCAGGGAGCAACCTGAGACGAGCTGTGCTTGAGTTAAATCAGTTTCCAATGAACTAAGCATGCATAGGGCAGTAGTGAGCAGAGCTGAGGGAGCGCTCTCTGGCACAGCCGCAACGCAAAACCCGAAAGCTGAGGGTGTCAACAGAGACTGCTCCGGATGCTGCCACAGCAAACAGTGCCCGGCCTAACTCAGTGTTACGGGGGACTTTGCTGGGGCTGCAAACACAAGATCAGAAAGGATGGGGATTTGCATTCCTGCAAGGCTGACCTTGCCCCTTGAGCACTCATTTGTAGGCACACTTAAAGCTTATTTGAAGGTAGTAACATCATTCCTACTCAGGAAATAAACTGTCATTGGCTTCCAGAGCTTCTAATGTGAATGCCAAGTGCCATGCACCAGACTGTATCAGGATAGGTGCAAACCAGCTTAGCTGTCTGATGTGACCAAGTAATGATTATGTATTCCTCACAAGATACAACTTTCCTTTTAATCTGTCTTTCGTATTTTATACAGAAGAGTTTTTAGAGTTTTATTTTCCTGTATTCACAACCCTTTGCACGTCTGTATAAGTGTCTGTCTTTCCTTAAAAACTAGGTGAACCAGAACCTCTTGAGCAGCAGAAGCAGCAGATGACTAATGAAGAAGGCACAGAGCTGTTCTCTTACAAAGGCAACGATGTTGAGTATTTTGTGTCCTCTAGTTCCCCATCTGGTTTGTACCAATTAGATCTGCTGTCAACAGAGAAGGATACACATTTTAAAGTTTATGCAACCACTACTCCAGAATCAGACCAACCTTATCCCGAATTACCTTATGATCCCAGAATTGATGTCACTTCTCTGGGACGTACTACAGTGACGCTCGCATGGAAACCAAGTCCCACTGCCTCGTTACTGAAACAGCCAATTCAGTACTGCATAGTCATCAATAAAGAGCACAATTTCAAAAGCTTCTGTGCTGTTGAAGCCAAGCTCAGTTCTGATGATGCCTTCATGATGGCTCCAAAACCAGGTCTGGACTTCAGTCCATTTGACTTTGCCCATTTTGGCTTCCCTTCAGACAACAACTCGGGCAAAGAACGTGGTTTCCTAAAATCATCGTCAAAGTTTGGGCGCCAGATGTCTTCAAAGCCAAGAGTTGATCTGCATAAGATTTGCATCGGGAACAAGAACATCTTCACGGTGTCTGATCTGAAACCAGACACGCAGTACTACTTTGACATGTTTGCAGTAAACACGAACACTAACATGAGCACCGCTTATGTTGGCACCTTTGCCAGAACGAAAGAGGAGGCTAAACAGAAGACAGTTGAACTGAAGGATGGCAAAGTAACAGATGTATTTATCAAGAGAAAGGGAACCAAATTTCTACGGTTTGCTCCTGTTTCATCTCACCAAAAAGTCACTTTCTCTGTTCATTCGTGCCTGGATGCTGTTCAGATCCAAGTTAGAAGAGATGGAAAACTTCTCTTGTCTCAGAGCGTTGAGGGTGTACGGCAGTTTCAGCTTCGAGGGAAAGCAAAAGCTAAATATGTAATTAGGCTCAAAGGAAGCAAAAAAGGTGCTTCCATGTTGAAGATCTTGGCTACAACAAGGCCTAATAAGCAGTCATTTCCTTCTCTTCCAGAAGATACAAGGATCAAAGCCTTTGACAAGCTTCGCACATGTTCTTCTGTCACAGTGGCATGGCTAGGGACCCAGGAGCGAAACAAATTCTGCATCTACAAAAAGGAAGTGGATGATAATTACAATGAAGAACAGAAGAAAAGAGAACAGAACCAGTGCTTGGGTCCAGATACAAGGAAGAAATCAGAAAAGGTTCTCTGTAAATACTTTCACAGCCAGAATATACAGAAAGCAGTTACCACAGAGACAATTCGAGGTCTGCAGCCGGGCAAGTCCTACCTGCTGGATGTTTACGTCATCGGGCACGGAGGGCACTCTGTCAAATACCAGAGCAAACTGGTGAAAACAAGGAAGTTCTGCTAGTGCCCTGTATGTACAAATCTATGGAACTCCAATCTGAACATTACCCTACTTTAAGTATACAGATTGACTACTTGCACAGCTGAGAAGTTGTGTCCTTTATTGGTACTGTGTAGAAAAGATATCAACCTGTATATTTATGTTTACATAAGTAATTGTTTGGAGGAACCGAGGCCAGTGCTCTCTGGTAGCATCTGACAGTTGTATTATCGTGTGTCTGGTGACCCACATGTGGTGCTCAGTAGATGTCCAAGGTAGCGGGAAACCTTGAAGGAACAGGCACGCCTTGCTTCCATATTGCATGAACTGCTTCTAAATTATTTTATTACTTAAAGATCTGAGATAAATGAGTCATCTACCTTGTTATTCACACACAAAACACAGAGCCACTCACCCATTCTCTCAGCGTAGATGGTAGGGTTTCTGTAAATTATTTTATAGAGTCTTGTTTTAAATGTTTATGTTTCTATGACTGTAAACTATTAAAATCTCCCTCCATTAAAATACAGTTCTAAACTAAGTATTAACTGGGCTGCACATGGATCAGTTTCATTGCTAATGTAAATTCTTACCTAGCTCATTTTAATGTTTAAATACTGTATGTATTTCATGTACAAAGTTGCCATAACGTTATATTCCTGTACATAAAATTAAAAATATTAGATTATATATTGTTTCTTTTTTCTTGACATTTTGGGGGGGGGAAATCAGACTTGGGAACAAAACTAGCTTGCTGAAGCTTGATCAGCAGCAACCTTTTTGTTGCTGCTGTTCTTAATGTGCCTGAAGGCCGGGGGAGTTACGGACGCTGTGGAGTCAGGGGTTACAGTTCTGCAAAGGAGCACAGGGCACTGAATGGCAGGTATTTCTGGCGTATGTGGGAACTGCATGAAGTAATTGCTAAGGGAAGAGGAGAGCCAAAACGGCTTCGGTTGCTGTGGGTGAGGACAGATCCTGTTCCGTGGTGGTGGCGAGTGCTGCGGGCCCAGACCGCCCGCTCAGGCGCGTCGCACTGCAGCACCATAGTTGCTTTTTGCAGATCATCCCTGAAGTCACTTGGCCTCTGCATTCTAATACTTTCCACCACAGTAACAATAAGCCAAGGGGATTTTTTTTTCTTTAAAAGCACATTGATTCAGATTGCATTTTCATTGTATAATTGCTTAAGATCATCAAATGTCTGCCTCTCAGCTTTCCTGATTTATTTTTTTTTTAATATATTTCTCTGTAGATGATCACCTCTACTTTGAAGTCATCTCTGTAATTTCCTAAAGCTAATGGCTGCAGTAACACCCTGCTTGCTGGGCATCCATGACAAGATGTAGGTAAGCAGCAGGTCATGAGGTCATTGTGGCTGGGAATCCTCTAAGAACAGACTATGATACCACTGTTAAATCACAGCTTGCCCTACATTTCATGGTCCAAAAATCCACTGAGTCCTTCAGTTTCAAATCAACACTTGCATCTTTTAAGCACTTCTGTGTTCACTGGTGCCATTTCTGCTGGGAATATTATCCTTCCAGTGGCATAATTCCCACGTTTCCTTGAGGATATGTATTTTTTATGACATTCCAGCTGACATTCCCATTAGCCAGCTTTCTCTGTTTGAGGTTGCATTACACTTTCAAAGAAAAATATCGCAAAATGGTACTTTTTTTCCCTCCAAGTAATTAGCTTTATTTCTTCTCCTGGTTAAGAACTAACACGTTTTTCCTTCTCCTGAATAAAACTGTATAAGCATTCCAATATTGCATGGCATCCTTCTATTCAGCAGGTCTTAATGGAGTCAAGAGGGTCTGAGAGGCAGATTTATTTCAAAGAATGAAGTAAAACTGAAGAGATGGGTGTTTGTAAGTTACCCTTCCTCAAGTGGCAGGCGCCTGCAGTAGATGTTGA
>JAVCKT010033601.1:4606-25761 GCA_032273925.1 Rhynchotus rufescens
AAAAAAAAAAAAAAAAAAAAAAAAAAAAAAAACACCCTATGTAAAACTTTGTCTGTTAGGCCATGATACCAACCTGGCCTTAGTGCCTTAGGATTGGCTTTGTGCAAGGAAGTCCTAATGTTCTGCAAAGCAGGTAAACACAACCTTCAATTCGCTTTGCACTGGCACCAAATACCTGCTGCATTCCCAGGCCCTTGGCAACCTGTAACACATCTGCTATTTCCTAGGTTTTAAATTGGGTTTCACTCCTCCTAAAGCTCAAGGGTATTTGAACTTGATCAGTTAGGCTGCCTTTTCTGATAAATGTCTCTGTAGTACATCATTCTGCATTTATTGTCTCCAGCAATATTTTTATTTAAGAAGAAGAGACAGCATTCTGGTATTGTTTTATGCCATCTGAATTTGTCATCCTCATCCTCCAGCAGATACAATTACACTGCTTCTCACCTTCTTATGTTTCTCTATCCCTCACATCGCCTCTTTCACTGTGTCACCTTTCCCTGGAGGAAGACTTATCCTTTTCCTTTCTCTGCTAAACTTTATAAAATTGCCCTTCTCAGAAACAAATGATGCCAAATATAGTCCATAGCCTTCGAGTACTCAGTCATTTGATCACTTTTTAAAAATAAGACTTTATAGGAATTAGCAACGTCAACTACCTGCAAATATTCAATGACTCCACTAATGTTATGAAAAGTTATAAAGTTATAAGCAACACAGAGAATAAAGTAAATATTTAAAATAGAAAAACAATGAATTAGAGTTGGTTGCTTACATCTGTCTCAATCAAATAAAATTATTAAATGCATATCCTGGTAAATTAAAAAAACAGTTTATTCTTAATCTGAGATGAGAGAGATAAAATTTAAGTTGTGCGATTTTTTTTTTTTTTTAATTTTTATTTTTATTTTTTTTTTTGGCTAGGACTTCGGTGGCTTAGCACGATATACTTCAGATACAACTTTTTTAGCTGGGCACTATCATCAAATGTGAATAAATCTAGCTTCCGTGTCTGCCTGAAAACAGTAGTGGGAAAACCCATTAAAATGAGGAAAACTGAATTAGGATTTTATGATGTCTGGGAAAGCTGCAAATTTGAGATAAAGACTCCACATTTTATTGTGATTAGGCACACTGTGCATCTCAGGACAAGCCTACATTAACTACAGTGAAATGTGGTTTAAAATGAATGTGGAAGGGAAAGAGAAAATGGGACCATTTCTAATCAGGCTGCTATCTCATTAAGGATAGACAACATCCTGATTCTATCTGGTAGATTATTTTTTCTCTGTTAGAGAAGTAAGAACCTCAGAGTGGCTGAATGAAATTTTTCTTATAAGAATACTTAAGTACTAATGACAATGACAATAAGAAAAGCAGCAATTCAATACTGGAGGATGCTACTGAGGAAACATTGACATAAGGGCAGGTAATTAGCACTGCTGCTTCTACTAAAATTAGGGAAAAAAAAGAAGAAGAAATGGAGTCACTAGAGCAAAGGGATTTTTAAATTGCAAAGAAAGCTTATTTACATTGTGAATCCGGCTGAACTAAGTAAGCTAATCAATGTGATGGGCAAATTCTATTAATGATAAAAAAGCCTTTGTATGAATAATTAAATTAAAATTAAGAAAAGTAAATATTTTGAGGAAAGAGACAAATCTCTCAGAGCCAGAGTTGGCCAGTGAAGTGGAGTTACTGTTCTTCAGTTTTTTATTGCCTCTCCAAAATAATCAAAGCCATAATAGTGCGTATTACTTCTAGCAATACAAAACCTTTCACTGTTGCCCAAATGAGATGGGGCATACATATGGGAGATGGGAAGAGAAAAATGAATCTGTTTAAACACCAAAAAGAATTTGATGCAGCAGAAGTTGGAAGAAAATTTCAGGTCAGGCTTGTAGATCTATAATGAATAATTCTTATAGAAAATAGACCTCAGTGGGCCTGGCTTTTCTTTTTGATGTAGCATGAGTGAAGCCCAGAGAGTTAAAACAATGATGAGTTTGGCTCAAATCCTTCAATGAATGTATGTGGAATTAACAAACTGGTCATTTTTTCCTAAATTCCAAAAAGTAGCTCAATTATTTTTATGTAGTTCAGAAATAAGGATTTTTTTCTTCCCACTTTGAAAGATATGTTTTGGTTTAATGGAAAATTTTGAACCTGTTTCCAGGTCAGGGATAGGCTATGACATTTTTTATATAGTGCCTAGAATAATAGATTCCCGATCTTGATTGGAGCCTTTCATGGCTTCAAATAAATTGAACAATTTTTCTTGCTTATGCCTTTGCCCTTGTTTCTGGGCAGTTGGGATAGGGAATTGGAACTAGTTTTGGCAGTGGCCTGAATTCTGTGCAGCAGAAGAGTGAGCAAGTAGGAATGAATATGTTCAGTGAAAAACTCATTTCTCTTACAGCATCACCAGTAACAGAAAACATATTAGTAACATATAGGTAGAGCCTCTATTTTTCTTGTTGCAATCAAGTACAATGAGGAGTTTAACTCTGTCAATATGGAAATTAATTAGCATAAATTGTAACCCCATTCCCTTTCTGAAAGTGCTAAATTTTCCTGTTATTTCCCTTTTAAATGTAATCCTAAAGGGGAAGAAATCAGATACTGTGGCATAAATATTGTATTATAGTTAACTGATTTATATTTATAAATCTAATTCTGCTTAATGTAATTCAAGCAGGAAAAAATGCTTGCCTTTTAGGGCTGCTTTAAAAGTTGGAACAAGCACGCCAATGCAATCAAAATGAGCTCTTTTTTTTTTTCTGGCTGATTGTCTCATTTTTTTTAACATGGTTGCTTCCTATTCTTTCATGTTATTTTTCTCAGTTTAGAAAAGTACTCTAGTGAATTTCTTCTTGGCTAAGAAAATAACTTTGTGAAAAATACACCTCTGAGGTGACAGCTGTTTCTGACCTTCATGCATATTATATTATAGAGCTGGTCAACTTGGAACTCTGGCATATTGGAAATTTAGCCCTTGACATTGTCACTCTATTGAGATGAGAACACATCGAAATTGAAGGGCTTTTCACTGCATAACATAAATGCCTGGCACAACAAGGCAGATCCTTCATAGTCACTTAGAGATTGGATAATGTCATAGGGGGTCAGGTGTGTTTCGTGATATAATGTGAAGTGCGTGGAGTTATACTCGGGATTAATGAGGCCCTCTAAGAGTTCAGGTTTTCATGATCTCTTTTGTTCAGGAATGGAGCTAGCTGTTTTCAGAGATTAAAATATGGGAATTTATAATTGATATATCTGGTGCTCACAGAAACTGTTGTGTATGACTTAGCTATAGCACCATATTAAGCACCATATTAAGAGCTTTCTTGAAGCAAGTATTTGAAAACCTCATCATTTTGTGCAGGAGGGAACTTGGAAATAGTCAAGTAAACTCTCTCTTGACTGTCTCAGAGATGGGATAGGGAACTGTGAATATAAAATACAGCATCAGAGTAAATTCTAATTAAATGCTTGTAGGTTGCAGCAGAAAAAGGGAAGATGGGTGGTTTCTGACACCTACCATAGCAACAGCTTTGTTTAAGTGACGTAGGGCTGAGGAAGAGTTCAGATCTTTGCTCCAAGTATGGAGACAAATGATTTAGGCTATTAGTTCTATAAAGGCAGATGTTGCTATGTTGTGAAGTAGATGAGTTGAGTGAGAACTCTGGAAATTTTTCCTAAAATAAGAACTCATATAAGGCTGAGCAGAACTCTCCCATACCTGGCAGAGACTGAGATACAATTTTTTTTTTTTTTTTAATACTATCCATTTTTTTTCCGGAGGAAAAGTCTGTAGCGATGAAGACTTGCCCTTGGTGAAGGAGAATCACATTAGAGAACACTTAAGCAAAGTCCTGCATCTAGGGAGGAATAAACCTTTGCAAACCAGTACAGACCAGACCTGACTGGGAGCTGACCTGAAAGCACCTTTGCAATCAGGACATGGTTGGTCTGAGCAGGCAGGTTGAACATGGGTCAGCAAGGTGCCCTTGTCCCAAAGATGGCCACTCTGTCCTGGGCTGGGGTGGTGGTGTCAGAAGGTTGAGGGAGCAGGGTGATCATTCATCCCTGCTTAGCCCTGGTAAGGCTGTATTTGGAGTGGTCTATTGAATTCTGGGCTCCTCAAGTGAAAGAAATACATGGACCTGCTGGAGTGGGTTCACTGAAGGGCCACAAACATGACTGTGCATCTCTGGAGCATCTCTTAGGCAAGGATAGGCTGAGAGAGGTGGGATTGCTTATCCTAGAGAAGAAAGAGCTGAGGGGGAATCTTATGAATGTTTATGAACAGCTGATGAGAAGAATGTAAAGAAGATGATGCCACCCTCTTCTCAGTGGTGCCCAGTGACAGGGCAAAAGGCAATAGGTGCAAACTGAAACAGAAAATTTCATCTGATCTTAAGAAAACACTTTTTCATCTTGAGGATGACTCAACACTGTGACGTGCTCCCTATGAACATAGTGGAGTCTCTGTCTTTGAAGATACTCAAAAACATACGGGACATGTTCCAGAGCAACCTGTTCTATTTGACCTTGAGTGAGCCAGGGGGTTGGACCAGATGCTGTCAAGAGGTCTCTTTCAACCACAACTGTTCTGTGATGCTGACACAAACTTGCCTCAGGTTAGTATTGCTAATGATGTCAGAAGGCAGACAGGGACCATCTGTTACAAAGCAGGTTCCATTCACCATGGGCGCTGAAAGAAAGGAGGTTTTCTTCAGCTTGCTGCTTTTCAGCTCCCTAGGGTTTCTGTCTGTGACTGCCCTTTTGCTCATCGTTTGAGGGTACCTTTGATCTCAGTAAGAGCAATCATGTTTAAAATTATATTTTTTTCTCTCTCTCTGATTAGCTTTTCTCTCTTCTTAAGAATGAAAAAATATTACATCATTTTCCTTAGTTTTATGACCTTAATTTATTTAACACTTCCATGATATGGCTAATACAGCATCTCAGCTTGGATTACTCATTTCTAATCTAGCATAGAAAGGTATTAGCCCTTATTATTTATTTGGCAACAGTTTTGTTCTGTTTAATGATGTCCGGCCCATCCCTGGAATTAGCAGTGCAGGTGCTAGCCACATTTTTGCAAGTTTTCCCCAAAGATGCTACTCCATAAAACCTTATGAGGTTCTTGATGTATAATTTAAAGTGTAAAATATATAATATTGTACAATCGTAATGTGAAGTTATTCATTGCCTATTCAAGTACAGGCATTTCTCACAGCCTTGACCACTGTAATTTTAGCTGATTTCAGTCCAGAGGTTACAGTGGTCAAAATATCATTATTCTGCTTCCCCTTTGTGACTTAAAAGCTATTGAGTTGTGGGATCAAGGCAGAGGCATTAGTAGATAGGCAAGGACATCTCATTGCCTCTAATTCCTTGGAACTTTGTGAACTCCATGGAATTTACAAGATCCAGTCTGTATTAAATCATGACAATCAGCATCACTAGAACTAATACTTTTAATTAACAGCATAGTATAGGTGCTATGTAGACAAAAAATAATTATCAGAGAAGGCAGAAAGTAAGAAGTGACATCCATTTTCATTCTAGGTTGAATTGGCAGTATGTTCACGGCGCCAAAGACATGGCACATCAGAAAGGCTGAAAAAAATCAATGCAACTACCAGACAAATAGAGGAGCCAGAGACGAGTCTGCTGTGCTGTTGGCAGCTGGCAGGAGGCTGTAAACCACATGGACAGGCTGGCACGGTAAGCACAGCATACAAGATTTGATCTGTAATTTTGCAAGGTATCTACTGAGCTGGCGCTTGTGTGTACTGCCCTCCTAGGGTATGCATTATAAAATATGGAACAAATGTGCTCCTGCCTAACCCCCTACACGTTACTCCCTGTCCTCGCTCTCCTTCATCTTTTTTTGTCCAGGATCTTAGCATTTTTCCAGCACCCGTTTCTAAGCTCACATATCTGCCACTCGTAATAAAGGAGCTTTCACCCTGGCAGTGCCCGTCACTCATCATGACCCGTGGCTGTCCTGACTTTCTCATTAGCCATTGAACATGTAAAAATCTTTGTTGCCTTTTCTGTAGCTTTGAATTATACTCTCCTTGATACAATATTGTTGACCTTGTAAATGTCCATCTTCTATGAAGTAGTGTGGAGTGTGACTGCATGGTATCTCAGTAACAGTTTAAAATTTGGAAGAATTTTTAGAGATCACAAAAGAAGGAAGATCATTTGATCGAAGTACAAGACTGAACTTGTGGACACGCTGTCTGGCATTGTATGGACACCCGTGTCACGTTCAGCATATCTGCACTATATGAATGACCATTCCATACAGGTAAGAAGAGAATTCTGCTCTCTTCAGAAAATTTTGGTAGAGGAAGAGACTCTCTCTGAGGATGTATTTTAAATTCCTAGAACAATGCAAGCCAGACCTTCTTGCTTCTATAAAATATTCTATAATTAGGTTAGCAAAAATGCTACAGTGGCAGACGGTGACAATTTTTTTTCCTACAAATGATTTTTAAATCATTTTGAGATATGTCATCCATGAGATATGTCATCCAAATGAAATATACTCTGAGGTGGAAGTTCATCCGTAAGTAATTTTTAGGCTACTGGCAATTTCCAAACAGCTTGTAAATTGTAAAAAATGTAATCCACAAAAATCTGAAATTGAAATTTGTGTTCTACAAACATTCATGTTAAGGGCTTCAGTATTTATGGATGGCAATGGAAGGAATTCAGAACGGAGATATTCTGTTTTCTTTCCAATTCAAGTAGGATTCTCAAGGTAGTAATTTTTTTTTTTTTTTTTTAATGTTAGTTTAATGATAGCAGAGCCTCACTAACTGAGAAAAGCACTTCCACCACCATGACCTCTAGATGTTATGTCCTCGACTACTGCAGTGGCTACCTGGAGATGCATGCTTAAGTAGCCACTGGCTTCTTTCTGTGCTAGCAGTAACCTAGTTGCTGACAGTATCCTGGTCAAAGCTGCTGTAGTGACAAATGCCATCGTTACGGTAGCTGCCAGTGCTACGTACGGTAGAGGAATATTCTCTGAACGTGTCTGTCATTCTCGTCTGTAGCAGGTGTGAGAGCTTCTGCTGCGTCGTTCTCAGAAACGTGGTGTTGTACCAGCTGCTTGCAGCAATGCAGAGTCAGACAGGGCAAACGAAGTGCCAGGGTAACCTATAAATTTCTGTCCTCCTCAACATCGCCAGCATTGCTGCAGATGTTGTCTCTTCACAGCTCAGTTGCTGACTTCAAGTATTAACTGCCATCAGCTCAATATGGAAAGTCTCTTAACTGCCTTGTTATCTTAATGCTGACAGCCCCCCTGCTAACAGCCTTATTACTATGCTTAAGTATCGGAGACTGCTAGTTTTGAAACTGAAATAATTCAGCCTTTTTATCTCATCTGTTTGTCTCAGCGAGATCCATGTGAAGCTGTCACCAAAGGGTCTTGAAACTAGAATGCTCCTCTGCACACAGCAGAATTATACTTTTCTCCCTAATTTACTTCATAAATATATCTGATGGATGAAGAATGTCTAGATAGAGTTGTGAATATAATTGGTTTTCTGCTTTGGCCACTGAACTGAAAGATGAAAATATCTTCAGCTTGAGCTAGAGTGTTTTTTTTTTTTTTTTTTTTTTTTTTTTTTTTTTGGTGGGTGCAAAAGGCTGGCTTTGTTTTCCTAGGTATAAATTAAGGAGGCAAAATCTGCCTAGTGACTCCAAATAAGTAGAGGGACATCTTTGTGCACTGAGGTTCATGTTTCTGTTTTTTTTTTCTGCATATGTAGAAATCTTTCATGCCCAAATTTGAGATCTCAATTTGAGATCTCAGCTGATTTATTGCTGATGATTTTTTTCTTCTGATTCACTTTTTTTTCTTTGATTTTCAAAAGTGAAAAATGTCTGACATCTCCGCCTTCTGTTCTCCTTGAATTAGTCAATAACCACTTTTCCTGACATCAAAGATCACTTTCTGAGAATATTTCATTCAATTTGCTACCTGTGAATTCTCCAGCGTTTTCCCTTGTCCCTATTCATTACTACTTATTTCTTCAGTTTGCTGCCCTCTTACAGTTAAAGAGATGTCCATGAAGCTGCTTTACTTCAGGGCATTTCTATAATATTTTGTCCCATTAGAGCTTGTGTTCTTCCTTGGGGTTGCCTAAAACAGCATATCAACATATTTTTTTTTTCAGCTGCAGATGCTAAATTCAGTGCAGTCAGCTTCAGAGTTAACTTTACAAGGCCAAGATTTCTGAATACTTTGATGTCGTCTTGTAAACCATGAGTAACTGGGTAACTGGCCTCTTTGCTTTCCAAAATTTGGAAAAGGAACTCAGTTTTACTCTTAATACTCAATGCTTTTTTAATGATATCACAGCTTCAGGCAAATTATCCTTGTGTTGCTACTACTAAGGATAGCCATTTTAGGAATGATTTCCAAAAGAATATTGTTGTCTCTATAAATATGAGGAAACAAACATAGGAGGTCCTGTAGGGCAAAACTGTTATTGCTGCAATATAGATTTCATTTGCTTCTTAGATAGGTACCCAGCCTTAAAACCTTTATATTTCGTATCTTTTGTATTTCCATTGTATAATAAAAATCCTAAAAGGTATGTTTTTAAGAGGGAGATAGTTGTAGGGTTGTAATTAAGCTGCCTAAATATGAGCACTTTTACGTGTACAAGTTTTGTGGCCTGAATATTACTACTTGTAAAGAGCTATTCATAGCCTATCAGGTGAATAGGTTACCTATGAAGGCAGCATCCATATACTGCAGAAATTCCTGCTCAAAACTGAGAAGACCAATGTTTAATAAGACTTGTCTGAGTCTTCTATAGAATGAAATACTGTAAAATTCTTGTATGAAAGTATGAAAATGTAACTAATGTCAATTTCTGATGAGTAACTAAATCTGAAGCCTCTTGTACTAATACTTGTTTCTTTTCTCCCTAATGCATAATTCAGATAGATTAAAGGAAATCCCTCTGCTTTACAACTTGTTAGACATTAGTAGCTGGTTTAATACAACGCTTTTGTTGGTGAGCCACAGTATTTCTGGATAATTTGTAAAATAGCATAGTTTGTCAGGCTGATCAAACAGGGCTAATTTTGGACACTTATATTTTCAACTTCAGTGGTTTCTATTCCTTGATTGTAAAATTAGTCTTTAAGTAATAGCTTCCGTGTTGTACATCCTGTAGATGGCAATGTTACACCAGTGAAATGAATGGAAACCATACATCCCAATAGCTTCACTCTTTATTAATCAGTGAGGAAGGGCATTCATAGCAGTTCAAGATATAGTTTCTGAAACTGCTGCAGAGGTAAATATCTATAAACACATCATTAGTAGTAAAATTAAGCCATATTGGATCACTGTTGGTTCTCATATGGACTTACTGAGGAATCATGCTTGCTAATTTTTTCTTTTTTCCTTTTTGCGGCAGTTTTCTATATGATGAACAACAGTAAATTTGCTTAAATTTTAAACAGAAGCCATGGATTTGAAGGGCTCATTCTCCTGTAGAAGAATTATAATCGTTCCAGTTGAAAGTGTGTCGTCTTGTTGAACCAGCAGTGACACTCTTCTGGTAATAAATCTAGTTCTGGACGACAGCACTGGAACAGTAAAATTTTTGTGACCAGCAAAGTAAAAAGTGTTTGCCTATTTCATGGACATCTTTTATTCCATTTACTTGCTTTTTATAAATGTTTTATTCAGCCTCATTTTTCTTGCTAGACAGTTTCATGGTTTTTTGTGTATATAGGTTTGATGCAGCCAAGTCCTTAAGTATCTACCAATAAATGTCTGAAGCTTCATCACTTCAGTTAGACTATTCAGGAATTGCAAGTTACACATGTTTTTAAGAGGCACGTTTTAAAGCTACACACTTAGACTTTCACTTTCTTGGAGACATTCTGGAATTTTGAAAAACATGTAGTTAGTTCACTGAAAAAAAAAGTGCATTAGGAATAACATCCATGTGCCATGTGAGCTAAGAAGTCCAGTCCCAGAGCATTTGTAGCATATATTTGCAGGATGTCATTTATTTATTTACTTCATATGCATTTACAAGCAATTATTAGGTAGTAATATATGTGAACAAACCATCTGTTCAAATAATGAAAAGATTTGCCCAAATAAATCAGTACAAAGGAAATTTGTAAACCAATAATGGTCCTAAATTCATGAAATAAGTCACTATGAAATGCTCATCCAACTCAAGTACCAAAGAACTGATTATATGAGGCCACTTTTTGAATGGCTTCATATAAATGAGTGACTATAGATCTGTAGGCTTCAACATGTTGTCATCTTATTTGCCATCATAAATAATATAGTGGAATGAAGTTATCTTATTTGGACACCTGATAATAACCCGCAAATTGTATAACTGCATGTGACTGTTTCGTTTACTGAGGGTCTGGATGATAAAGAAGGCTGAGGTAAAGATGGGACTCAGGTGATTATTTATTTATTTATTTATTTATTTATTGTTACAGAAGACTGGATGTAACATAAACCTTTACTCTGAATCTTTCAAGGAATTAAAAGAAGGTAGGTCTCTATATATATGTACACACAAATATCGTAAACATATATTTCAATTTATTTTAAATCAGAGAAAGTCTTCCTTTGTCTTCGGTGAGTTGTAGGAAATTATTGTGAGACCAGGTAGACAGAAGTCCATGACTAGCGAAGTCTCTTGAAACTTTGTCTACAGTTTGAAATGAATCTTATTTTCTTTCTAGAATAATTTGATTAATTTTGCTCTTGGAGCTGAGACACTAATTCAGGGAACAAGCGATGAATTTAGTCTTCTATTCATGGGCTGTCCTTTGAGATGAGATAATGCTTTCACACAGCTTATCAGTTGTTTTGTGAGGGTTTTCTTTTAGTTGTTTCACTCTTTTCCTTATGAAAGTCTTGTTGTGATTATTTGGTAGTCGATATTTAACATGCAAGTCTTGTGGGCTGGTTGTGATAAGTCTCACAATGCTGCAACTGTTTCCTTATTGAATAAACATTACTCGGGAGAAGAGTCTGAAGCAGTCCCTGGGACTGTGGAAGTCTTAAGGAGAAAAATAGCAGCCTAGAATAGAGAAAGGGACATTCAAAAAGCAGCAAAGTTGACTCTTTGGCTCCATCACACCTTGCCCAAAGCCTCATTCCTAGGAAACTTGCTACTGTGAGGTTTACTGGAAGGGTGCAATGCTCATATACAATTTTCACGTGTCACATTTCTACACAGTAATTGCACTGGCTCTGAGATACTCATGAATGTAGAGCAGTCAAGTCTTAATCTGCATCATTTAATTTCTAGTGTGGTCCTAGCATGAGATTTTTGGAACAAGGTACCTATATGTTTTCCTAAGCGGTATCTTAACCTAGGTCAAGCTTGCTGTCTATCTGTATGTCTAAGTTTATTTGGCTATATCTATGCTTACTTGTGTGCAAGAGTTTAGAGCCTGCTGCAGGTAGACGTAGAGATATACCTAGTTTTGCTTGTGTGTGAATATTTGCATTTCTCAGTGTCTGAAGAGCCCACCTGAGGCAAGCAAAAACAATAAATATGTGACAAAGAGCATTTCATTCTTTTTTAATTGAAGTGAATGCTTCTGGAAGCTTTCCTGTGGGAGGGGGAAAAAAAAATTATAATACTTAAATTGAACTGCATGAACTACAACAGGTGATGCAGTGGCACAGATAAAGTGATGCAGTGTTAAGCAGAGGCAAGGACTCCGTTCCTGATTATTCTTGGCAGATGCTCCATGGAAGAGCCATCCCTGTATGTTAAACATTCAGTTTGGAAATATTTGTTTACTTTTTCCTAGTTCTAGTCCAGCGATATTTAACAGCTACACTTCTGAGCCTGTGAACTGTGAATTCACATGGTGATTCTCATGTCTTTAGATTCCTACTGAATTTTAATGTTTACATGTGAGATTAGAAGTCAGTTTGCAAAATGATGCAGATTATGATGCAGTGATTAAAAAAAATGCAATGAAGGATTGGGGGAATTAGCAAGGGAATATGTGCTGGCCAGGTGTTGGCCACCACAGCTGGCAGTGCACAGAGCACATATAGGGCAGAGCAAGGTGCCCAGCTGCACCAGCCACGGGTGACTTTCCTTTACTGGGATCCCTAAAAGAAAGAGTGGGAAAGGAATAAATATCACTGTGTACAAAACTACTGCTGACACGTAGTAGGGTTATACAAAGTTATATTCCTAAGCAATTCTTGAAAATCTCACATTTCCCTTGTGAGTGAATGTTGTCCTGAGCATTACGTTGAGTGGCAAATATCAGACTATTTTATGCCTTGCAAAGTGAGGATGGCTTGAAGACTCTTACCATCTTCTGAATGATAACAATGCTGCACCAGAGAAAATTAGATGCATGTCATTCCTGATTTGCGGAAAATGACTGAAGTGCTCCTGTTCTCAGAGCATAAGTGGTTTTCCTTCCTCAGTCTCATCCTCCCCAAAATCATGAAACAACCAAGTCACTGAGAGCGTTTTCAGCAGTGGGCCAATTTGTGGGTGCGAGTTCGTAAACATTTCCCCTGCAAACCGCAGGAAACCTTTCAAAACAGATCTTGGCTTGAACGTCACGGATTGATGTGAAAAAAATGTAATTATAAAAATTCAGTAAGATTGGCTGTCTTTTGTGACAAGCTGAGAAATACCAGACACCTGCTTGCAGTCACAGAAAGTATCCAAATGTATTTTAAAAGAAGGAGATGTTTGAGGCAACCAGGTTTAATTACAGCTTTTTGCTAAGAAAAAGCTCTAGCCTAATTGCACTGTCAATGTTGGATGTGAGGAAAGATCTTTCATGGTGGCAGAGAGCAGTGTTATATCAGTATGTACAGTTTTTTTTTCCCTTTTAAGAATATTAACTGTATAATATTGGGAAAAGAGGTGAGGAAAGATCTTCAGTGAATTATCTATTCATTTCTGATCTTGAATTACCATTTCTTTTCAAACACACCAGCACCCTGCAGAGGCAGACTTCTTTTCAGGAATGCTAAACAGAAGAAAGGGGAGAAAAAAAAAGATATAATGTGTTAAGACACACTGCTGTGCTACCCAGGATATATTATTTGTGATGTGGGCTTTTTATTTATTTATTTATTTTTGCATACAAAGTAAAGGAATTATCATGATGATAATTTTAAAGTCGGTTAAAAACATTGCACTCAGTAAATATAATTAGTGCAATGAAGCAAAAAATGTGTTTCTTTTAAGCTCTTTGTATTTACATTTTGTGTAAAAATACATTGGTAAGATAATAACAGTATAAAGGATCCCACTTTGTTGTATGATAAAATTGATTGAACATTCATTATATTCAAGCACACATTCATTTGTCCTGGTATTTAACATCAGCATGGCTTAGAAGAAGCATTATTTTTCTTAAAAAAAAAAAAAAATCTGTTCTCCAGCAGTGCCAGAAAAAGGTATTCCATGAACTTAAATACTAATCATGTCCCTGCATCTAAATGCTCTGTGGTTTATGTAGCATCTTCTTCCCTTTGTCTCTTCACACTGTGGTGTCTCTAAGGGCTTAACTTCAGCCCTTTGTGTAAAAACAAAAAAAAAACAGACAATCCCCCCCATACCCTTTTGACACTACAAAGTATAAATAATAATGGGATTTTTGCTGTAGAAGACAATGTGTATTTAAAACTCTGTACCAAAGTGACTCTTCCTACTTGCATCCACAGTTTTAGAAAAAGGAAGAAAGCCCTTTCTGAAGTTGGTGGCGAAATCTAATCTGGCTCTAACACATGAGGATGTGAGTATATATATTTCTATATTAGCTTGCCTAACCTGAACAGGATATAGGATTAAAATTTCTTAAATGACTTTGGCTTTTTTTAAGTAGCTCTCTATATCTCTTAGAGCATTGAGGGCAATTTATGGATCTAGTGCTAATATTAGCACAATAACCGAATCACTAACTGGAGTCCACAGTTGATTTCAGTATAGCTAACTTACAGTATGCTGTAAATCTACTGCAAAATATACGTGCAAATATATGCATACTGTATTACTGTATACAGTTCACTCTGATTTCATCCAAAGACAAATAGTATTTTTGCAGTTATGGCATATTACACTTATTATAGTAACAAACTACTTTAGGATATGAAACATAGTTTACTTGCGTGACGTTTGAATAATATGCAGAATCACGTTATGCTTAATGATGACATTACAATACATTTTTATAATGACTGTTGCTTAAATACATTTATTGGCAGCTTTTACTAGTACCTACTCTTCCCTCATCTCTCTGAAAAATACAAGTGTTTTATTTATTTGCAACACCTGGAGAACTATGAGAAGGATATTATAAAAGCCCATCTGGGGAAGTGAGCAGAAGAAATATAAATTATAGTGCTGAAAGGCCATATGCATGAAGTAAAAGTGGAGGAGCTTTGGGGTATTGGGCCATATATTTTATTAAGATGTCCTTTTGCCAGCCTTGAAAAAATAATTTTTCTAGCTAGTTATAAATAATTTATTGCTCAGAAAGTTATCTTCTGAAATTTTTCATTTGTCTTTTTATTCTCATGTGTTTTTTCTGCAGATGGTTTGAGCCTGCTGCTAAGGAAAGATAAGCTGTGGTTCTTAAATTTTATGAATGACTTTGCCTACCATTAGTAGGAATCTACCTGCCCCATAAAAAGTCAGTTAATAAAAAGTCAGTTAGTATCTCTTCAATATCTTGGACCTTATGAGGCAAGGGCAGATCCACAACAGTGTGGTGGATGACAGTTGTTTTCCATATCTTTTGATCCTGGCCTTTTCCTTCCCTTAATTCCTTGGATCTTCCTCCTCTCATCCTGCTTTTTGTCTGTGAAACAGACAGAGATCCTTGATCCTGGGACCAATGATAACAAAGTTTCTACAGATCTTGACCTGACTCTGAATTATCTAGATTTTATTCCCCAAAGGGTTCCATAGACCATTTTTTTAAATCACACATTTTAAATCACATTTTGTCTGAATCTCCTTATTTTGTTTTTCCCAGAGGGCCTTTGGGAGTTGTGGATGCTGGCTGAGTATTGCTGGCAAACTGTTCTTAAAGAGTTTCTTTTTCAAACCATTTCCATCCTGTCTTTTCCTGTTTTCCAGCTGGCAAACATCTGAAATCCTGAGTGAATACTAAATGCAGGCATGATGATCATGTGTACGTGATTCTTAAAATATGTGAAATCTCAGAAATTATATTTTCAGGCTGTCTGCTTCTATGTAGAAATCATTGAACTTCAACAAAAATGTGCAAAGATTTCAGTAGAAGAATTGAAAGGTGCTTCAGAACAGTCAAAGCTTTAGAAATTCATCAATCTTAGAAGTCACAGGAATGATTATCTCTGTACATGGTATGGCATCTAAAAGTGTGGTAAAGCAGGGAATGATAAAATCCAAAAATAAAATATTGGGAATGGAACCTAATGTCAGAAGAAAGAGAGAAAGAAAGAAGACAAAAATCTTGAAAAGCCAGAAAAAAAACAAAAGAAAACAAAACAAGAACTTGGCTATTTGACTAAACCCTGAAATTTTCCTTCACTTGCTTCTTTTAACTACAGCTGTAGTTAAAAGTTCTTCCTGCCAGAGGGAAAAGATGGTATTTTGTCCCTTGGAAGAAAAAAACTCCTAAAAACTTCTCCCACATGAGCTTTTAATTTTATGTTCTGTATCAGAATATCTAGCCTCCTCCTGTAATTTTTTTACTTGATTAGAAGTTAGTTCATGTGTTCATACCAGCATGCAAGATTTGTATTGATAGGAATAGCAGCAGATCCTATTGTAATGAAGAAATGATGTATAAGTGCAGAAATCTGTTTTTTGAGTCATTTAATTCCTTTGAGATTTTAATTTTTTTTTTATAACTTTTGTTGTTGTTGTCGTTAAATCTCTGTCAGGTTGGTTTCTTTGGAGCCAAAATACATGGCTGTGGAAAGCTGAACATAGTAGCTTTAGCTGTGTGAACCATGCATCTCTCCTAAAGTTAGGGCTCTCTATATTCCCAGAATAGTAATTGTCTGTTCCCTTTGTTCTAAATCATGTATTGCTCAGGGTCCTGACATTACTGTATGTCTTAAACCCACATTGTCCCCAATGTCTTATACTGAACCAAGCAACTAAAGGATTTGTGAAATATAACGTGGCTATAAGAGCCTATGTTAAGACCTTACAAATTTAACAACAGATGTAGCCAGTAACTTGCATGAGCTTTAGGCCGTCTATTTTTATATCACCAACTGCTTGGTTAAATTTCTAAGAAACTAAACAAAAATAAAAACCTTTTTTAATGACACGTTAGGTGTTGTTAAAAAGGTAAAGTTCTGTAGTTTCCTTACTCTGCTGGCTGCACGCATTCTCACCCAGCAAATTGGCACAGTATTTGTATTTTTTACTCTCTTTTTCTTTTCAATTGAGCAGTCACTCCACTTCTAGATGTTTCAATACCAATAAGACACGAGCACTTCATTGGCAGGTGTCTTTAGCATGTAATCACTTTAACTTAATTTGGGTTCCCTTAACCACAGTGGCTCTGATTTTGGTGCAAGCCAGCAGTCTAAATATTAGTTATGCTTTTCAGAAGGGTTTGATAGTTCAGCTCTTTGTTTCTTGCAGCTCTACTGCTCTTAAGACTAAGACAGATCCATCTAGCCCAGCTTCAGCTTCAGCAGATGCTGCTGACACAGCAAGACAAAGACAACCTTCAAAATGATGTTCATGAATTTGCAGTTGTGTCATCTCACTACCTTTCAGGAGTAAGTGCAGAACTAATAACTTCTCAAGTTCACTAAAATCTAGGTGCAGCAACCTTTAAACAGCATGTCTGTCTTGGCAGAAAAGTATTCTTGAGAAACTATTAGTGTAGTTTGGGAAGCTTTTCCTAATATTTATTAGGAAAGGGCTTTTCTGTAAACTCTAAGACAGTAACAAACAAGCTAACATTTACCCATCTTAACTTTTCTTTGCATATGTGCCTGTTAGTTTTTTGACTGTGATCTCAGAATTCTTATGTTCTTCCCTGCAAAGCCTGGAAAAATCTCTGAGTGTTCAGCCACAGAGCCTTGAGGGCCATGGAAGCTCTACTAGTGTCTTCTCATCAACCAAACCACAGAACTAAGTAGACACAGTCAGATTTGCAAAATAGTTAAACCAGCAAAATAAAGAGAATTTGCAGACAGGAAAATAGGAAATGGTGGAAAAAAAAATCTAAACCTAAATCCTCCTTTTTGTGTCCTTCTGGGTATGTCTGAACTAATCAGAAGGAAATGAAATGTCAAGTTGATTGCTTCCTTTTAAAATGCCAAATGTGAGTGGTATTTTCTTTTATGTTAAAAGAAATATCTATTAATAGATCTCTATAACAACAGTTCCTTGCTGGTTTACATTTATGGCTTATCATAAAATGCTTCAGAAGGACTTGTGGTAAAAACTGTGGAGTTTATATAATTGCAACTAGAGACAACGCTTTGCTTGGGGGTCTGCTGCACTGTCAAATCTGCAAGAACAAAAACAGCAATGAAAAAATGTAATTCCAGCCACTAGTTCTAAGGGGTCGAGTGATCTTGTTTGACCCAACGAGAAGATACTTTTTCATGCAGAATACTGTTGAATCAAAGCTCCTTATGACAAATGTAGTTCTATCACTTGCCTGGACTGAAATTACCTTTTGATTTTGTTCATATAGTTTCCGTGGGATGTGATAATTGTGTTAATATTCTGTAAGGATTTTTTTTTGCATTATTTGGAATAATATTAGTGCAGTGCTTGCAATGAAATATCATAGAAAGTTACCATAGTTAAGAAACAGCATTTATATAACTTGTGCCATGAGATTTCAACTAATCTAGAACTCTTTACATTTTAGGAGAGCTGTCATTTCCCTTGGAATTACCATTTTAATCAGAGTGATCATAAAAGCTTTGCTCTGGCTGTAATATTAGACTGAGGATATGAATTCCATTTAACTGTAGTTTGGGGAAAGGGTGACATTTTGGTCATTTTATTTATAACTGAAAGGTTACTGATTTTTCTGTCTGGAATCTGATACATGAAAATGTGATAAGAAATTGCATTGTGAAGAGTAGTACGTACATTTGAGCGTGTAAATGTAGTAGCAAATATATATTTTTCTATTATTCCAAGTATTATAATCATAAAAAAAAAATTATGATTTGTTTAAAATATACCAACTGAGAATGTGATTATTTTTCTTAGGGAAGATAGAAATGGTTAATACATGGAAAAAATCATATTTAAAGGAATAAAATGACTTGACTTAAAATACCCAGTACCTCCTGACCTCCCAATTTTCTGGAGCCAGTTCTGTCTCCCCTGACCTACACTGTCTAAAATTGCCAGCAGCCTAAACATTATATAAGATCTCTCTGTCCTGCTGGCATGTCCACCTCCTTTTGGTGCTCTTTTCTGCCTGTGGTCTTCATCAGCTCCAACACTATGGAGGGTCCTAGCTATCCCTTTCTTCCCTGATTAACCCCAGTCCATTCCAAGCATGTTTTTGCTATACTTACCCCCTTCTTTACATCAGTTATTTATTTAAATAACTTTGTTTCAACCTTTCCTTCATATCAGCTCTATGAGATATTGTGGTACAAATTATTGCAGCTGTTTGCTTTCAAATCTGCTCTTTTGGTGCTTGACCTCTAGCAGGAATAAATCCATATTTTTAACTTACCAACTTAGTATTTTTAATCTAATAGTTTTTATGTGAATGTAAAGACATCCGAGCTAAAATGCAGAATACAAATCTGACATCCCTCTTCAGTATCATTGTAAGTAAAAGCCTTGTAGAAGCTGAAGCAGTGGAAAAGCTTAGACAAAAAAATATAATGTCTTCCTACCTTACTCAACAGGTTTCTCAGGTCTTGAGATTTATTAAGAGGTTATGTCTGCAAACAAAAGATGCAATGATTTGGCAATTCTAGACTAGTTTTCTCTTTGTTGACATAAATCATTTTTTTCCCCCCCCAAAAAAAAAATAGTAAATGTCATTCTCTCTTTATTGACATAAATCTTTTTTTTCCCTAAAAAAAAAAAAATAGTAAATGTCATTCTTCAAAGATTCATATTATTGACAGCAGTATTTAAAAGGAATAAAAGATGCAGCAAAGCTTTGTACTCCCCTTCTTTTTAAATGTCATTTCTTCAAAAATACAGTGCAAGTCAGCAATACTTTATTGACATGGAAGTTTAGACCGAGGCTCAGACCATTTGGGTTTTGTAATTGTGATTGATCGTGAACCTCTGCAAGGTTTCCTCTTGGCCTGGGGGTCAGACATGCAAGAGTAAATGCAAGGCTCCTTACTCACCAAAATGTTGCATAAAGATCTGGGAAAGAATCACGCATGCTGATTCCATTGCTCCCCCAGATACTTCTGTGGTTGCTTGTGCCCCCAAGAGGTTTCTGAGTTGTGTGGGTGATGATATGTATGGACTTGTGGGAGCTGTGTTCTGGGTACAAAACTGTGGCAAAGGGTTGTTATCGGGGCTGTAAGAATTTATATGGGATGTCACAAATGAGCAGATTGTTTCACAGAGGGTTAACTGGATCTCCTCCAAAGTTGTACAATGTCTAGAAAAAATCGTTGGATGAGTTCCTCCTCATTGCTAATTGCATACAGTATTAAGCTGTGATTTTTCTTCTCCTTTCTTATTTTCTTCGTGCTTCAAGGTAAAGATGGAACATGGGATTATGACAAATTCTCTTCTCTTCTCTAGTGGGGCTTGACTTTGATCTTCCTGTCTCTTGCCCTTGGAGGCCAAAGGCATTTTTGCAGATGGCAAATGAACAGAAATTTGGCACTTGGCTTTGCTGTGCTGATCACAGAGAAGTTCCCTGAGAGGTTTGGATTCTGCATTTCCAAAATATTAAATCGTGTAGCAGAGGATGTTTTGCCTTGTAGTGGGTGTGGATTTGAGTCCTGGCCTCGTGCCTGTGAGTCCAACCTGGGATGAATGGTGAGAAGGCTCCAAAGTGAGCAAATGCAGCCTACACTGGTTAGGTAGAATGGGGCAAGTGATGTTTTTTGACCTTTAGGTGTAGCCAGTACCCACAAAACAACTGGTAGATGGAATAAGAACTGCTTATGAAATCTGAGTTATGATTATGAAATCTAGGTTTCCGAATGCCATCTATAATGTCTGTTATAGAATAAAAGGTTTGCTGGCCATTGCTCTCCAAGACACATTGTGACCACCCAGTGTGGTCAGTCAGGAAGGGTTGGTAGCTCAACTCTACATATTAAGGATCTAGGCAATAATTTAGGCGCCCTAAAGCACCATGATCACCTATGTAAACTGAGTGAAGAAGATTGTATTTCAGTGGGGGAAGAAAAGTGGGTTTTATTTGAGCTGCAACCTTGCTGTGTGGGATTGAACAATTTGCTTAATTTTCCTGAACCAGTTCTTTTTCTTTTTTTTTAATTAGAAGAGAGAAGAAAAAGGAGGCCAAAAGCTTCATTTTATCTTGCATATCTATGAAATGAATCATTGAACCACTGAAACATGTGGATGCTATAATGTTGAAACTAAAACATATAGTCTCATTTATAATAGCAAGCAAATAATGGCAAAAAGTTTAAAAGCTTTTTGGTTACCTTCTCACAAAGGCCTCATTGCACGTAAGGCAACTATTGAGATCTCTTTTAATGGATTTTTTTAAAAATCATTTCTCATCTTTTCTCTCCACAGCTTTCTCTCTTCTTCTGTCACCTTCATTTTACTGCTTGGAGGGGTAGTGTGATTTCCCAAGAGGAATAACATGCATTAATGACAGTTTTCAAACACTTCAGATAGGTTATCAGATAAGAAAACCTTTTCTTAGAGGGTGATGGGGAAACAAAATTGGGTGTTCAATTTTATCTTAAAAAAGACATGACTATATTAGTTACCTTGCCATTCCCAAATAACGCCTATTCCTTTTAATATTTTAAGACAGCTCTTAGGCTCAGCTTCTTCATGGAGACACGTTTTGCTTTTCTATGATGATGTCACATCCTCATCCAATTATTACTGAAAGTTACAGAGGCAAAATTAATTAGCAGCCTGCCATACCAATCCTGATTCCTGGAGTTCCAG